>OX155892.1:71046380-71350548 GCA_944588485.1 Phosphuga atrata
ATTCCCTATTGTTGTATAGTGGAAGCAAAACTCTCCTTCGAACCGGATTTGAACCAGTGACCTATGGATATCTATGCATGGTACTTCACTATGAAGGTAATCCGTCTACAGTCCACCGCTCTACCAAATTTAGCTATCGAAGGTGTGTTAAATCGACTATCAACGAAATTTCAAGCGGTAGTTTTGCTCTATTAGTCTAGATTTTGATTATTAATGCAGAAGAATTGTTGTATAGTCTAAACAAAGCTCTCCTTCGAACCGGATTTGAACCAGTGACTATGGATGTCTATGCAGAGTACCTCTAATTTGAAGGTATCTCCCTATCTGGAATTTCAAAGTATTCTCTTCTACAGTCCACCGCTCTACCAACTGAGCTATCGAAGGTCTGTTAACACAACAAGTAACGAAATATCAAGCGAAAGTTTTGCTCTATTAAAATATCTTTTCATTATCAATGCAAAAGAATTGTTGTATAGTGGAAATAAAACTCTCCTTCGAACCGGATTTGAACCAGTGACCTATGGATATCTATCTAGGGTGTGTTAACACAATAAGCAAGGAAATTTTGAGCGAAAGTTTTGCGCTATTAACTTACATTTTGATTGTTAATGCAGAAGAATTGTTGTATAGTGGAAGCAAAACCCTAGTGACCTATGGATACCTATGTATAGTACCCTCCAATTTGAAGGTATCTGCCTACCTTGAATTTCAAAGTATACTACATGAATACAACATTTGCTGGTGCAACTTGTAACACACATTCAATAGTATATTGTGCAACTAGGGCGGTAAGTTGTCAATTGCCCACGAGAGCGAAATTGGGTTATGTTTTGCTTGAGAGGCCAATTGGCAATACCGCAAGAGTTGCAGATAATATTTTTTATTACTCGCAGATATTTTTTATTACTCGTATGGCTTCGTTATAAGAACTCTCCGGTATTACCATAGATTTTACTAAGAATAAGTCTCCGGTATTACCATAGATTTTACACTCATTTTAAAACGTTTTCTTTAATTTTTATTTAGTGTTGGAAAAAAAAATCGTCACTTTTCTAATATCGAGGTTTTGATTGTGTTTATTTTATTTAGTCAATTGTTTTTTTTTAACTTGATTAAAACCTATTTAACTTTATTAACTTGATTTAACGATTTTTATTGAATATTTGCGTTCGTTATCCAAGTTATGTGGTAATACAGTCAAAAACAGTCATTTGTCTCACTAAAAAAATAGGCGCCAAGATAGTACTTATCCCGCATGAGTAATAAAAAAAATATTTTCAGAATAACTTGAACGGAAGAAGAGATAAGAAAGCGAAAGCAAAACGTTCCTTCGAACCGGATTTGAACCAGTGACCTATGGATATCTATGCATGGTACCTTCATTTTGAACTAAACCCGTCTACAGTCCACCGCTCTACCAACTGAGCTATCGAAGGTGTATTAACATTACAAGGAATGAAATATCGAGCGAAAGTATTATTGCTCTATTAACATCACTTTTGATTTTCAATGCAAAAGAATTGTTGTATGGTGGAAACAAAACTCTCCTTCGAACCGGATTTGAACCAGTGACCTATGGATATCTATGAATGGTACCTTCATTTTTAAGGTACTCCGTCTACAGTCCACCGCTCTACCAACTGAGCTATCGAAGGTTGATTAATTTAATTAAATCTAAAAAAAAAATCGATTAATTATGAAAGATATAAAGTTCGAACTTTTGACCCAATTTATTATCAGCAAACAAATAATAACCAAACAATGCAAAATGTGATAGTGCAACTTGTAATACACTTATTCAAATAGTATTGCCTGTCTAGTTTTGTACGACTTGTCTAGTGCTAATACTACTAATTCTGTATGTCTAGTATTGTTTATCAATTCTTAACTGTATAGTCTTCGGTGTTTACTTATGTCTGTGTGGCATTATCTACCTAGTTTTCTGGGTCTAGTCATAATGTCTAGCTAGTCTTTGATATCAAATACTGTGTGTCTTGTTAAACTATCTTCTATAGGTGTTAAACTATCGGTGTTTACTTATGTCTGTGTGGTATTATCTACCTACTTTTCTGCGTCTAGTCATCATATCTATCTAGTCTTGTATATCAGATCATGTCTGCCTTGATAAAATAATCTGATTTGTTCTGAATATTCCTCATAGCCTTGTCTATCTGCTCCTATTTTTCTAATATTGTTTGTCTTGTTTAGTTTTGGCTGTCTACACAGTCTTGCTTGTCTAGCCTAATCAGTCTATCCTCTCTTTTACTCTACCTTACCTAGTTTTAACTGTTCTCTCGGCTCAGCAGTATTTATCTTGTTTGGTTTATCTGGGCTTCTCTTTCTAATATTGTCTAGCAAATTTTGTCCGCAAATGTAAAGTAAACTTACAACTAAATATATTTGTGTTTCTGGGAATAAAAATAATTTTGTGAATTACTTGAATATTTAAATCTATTAATGTTTCTTTTTCCTAGAGTTTCTTTTTGTAATTTGAAATAAAATTTCCCCAATTTCACTAATAAATTCATAAAATCATTAAAATAAATAGATAGAAATTAAGTCTATAAATGAAATATTCATTTTCAGAATATTTGTCCAATCATAAATTAACATATTAATTTTGCAATTTAGTTTATATGTTAGATTTATATTTGTGTAAATTATTAAAATTAATTTTAATAAATCACGCAATTAAAAGTGAGTTGAGTGCATAATTGGAATCCAAAATGAACTCGAATTTTGTTAAAAATTCATCAGACCCAAAATAGGTTAAACACTTTACTGGTTTCAGTTTGAAACTGTCTATTTTACCTAATAACTAATTTAAAATCAGAATAGTTTATAGTTTTTCAATAAATGTAAAATATCTGACTGGGATATATAAACCATAAATCTAAAGCTAAAGACACTTACAGTGATGTGATCATCACAACGAAATTAACGACACACGCAGTCATTTCGATGCTAAAATTCAATTAAATTTGAGCAAATCAAATGTATGATGTATGCGATTCTATTAACCGGCTGTCGTTGGATTGGCATTGACAATAAATCGTTTTAAAACTCTTTTATACCTCTGAAATTTTCATTTGCTTAGCCTTTTCATCGAATATATAAATATCTCTACCATATCATCTATTAATTAATCGACAGCTAGTGAATAAGGATATGATATAGTAAGTCGTACATTTTTTTTGTTTTATGCCCGAAACGACAAACTAATGCACTTTCTTATTTTTGAAGGGTAGTGGATTCGGAAGAATATCCTGTATATTAAACTCACAATCGGCTGTGTTAACAAAAGAACTCTTAAGTAAACACACATCCGACATAGAAAATGTTTTTGTCTAATCGAGGGAAGTGGGGTGGGTTCGTAAACAAAATAATGCGCCACACATTCAAATAAGTGCAATTTCGCCCATAAAGACACTTGATAAGAAACAAACTCACAGACTAAATCTAAGCATGTGTGAAGCCCATTAGAACGAATAACCCTTTTATTGTAAGATCAGTATGCACGTGTTTGTGGCCCATAACAGTAGCTATTATTAATTATCCATTGTTAATTTATCCATTAATAATATTATTCATTAACTGTTAATTTTCTAATGATAATGGCCAACATAGACCCGCGTAGCGGGAAGCGCGTAATTCCGCGAGTACGTAATTGCCCTACAACTCGAATTATGTACTATACTTTATCTACGACCACACTTATTTGTTTCTATTTAATAAGAAAAATATGTTTGATGTAACTGATTTAGTGATTCATCGATATAGGCAACACAATGTAAGCAATGTCAATGTCAAATGAAATAAAGTTGGACGGATTTGTTATCTATATAAAAGTTAACATGTTCAGAATTTATTCTTAATAATTTATATCTTTTATGTTTAATTTCATTAATACCTACTAAATAGATATAAGCCCTAAGGAAGGTCAGAATAAAAAAGACCGAAACGTTGGCAAAATATCGAGATCAGTTGTTTTATTAAAATAAATTCCTATTCCCAAGAATAAACTACAATATAATAAACATGATAAGATCTTAAGATATATTTATAATTACTTATTTAATTTTTTTGATTATAATTTATAGTAACGGAACAATTGTTAAATATTAATGTTGGATTATTATCGACATCATTTGAGATGTTAGTTAAATTATGAGTACTTGAAGTCGTATTCCATGATGTACTTGCATTTGTGGAAGTGAAATTATTGTTTATCGCAGTAGAAATTTTTATAGCAATATCATTTTGATTTTTCATGGAAAAACCTTCTGCTACTGCAGGATAACGCCAGCCACCATGCCTTTTTAGTGACAATAAATCACCACCGGAATCCACAAGAATGGTGGCTGACGAACGTCTGAAACAATGTCCTGTATAAAGATTTGCTTCCGGCAAATGAAAATAATTAGCGATTTGTTTAGGAATAGAGCCAATTTAATTTATTCAAACACATTGCTTAGTGCATTTCTCATTTTGATAATTTAGAAAAAAGGCTAATTTATTACAAGTTGCACCATCACATTTTGCGTTCTTGTTATTATTTGATTGCTGATAATAAATTGGGTCAAAAGTTCGAACTTTATAACAATAATAATTAATCGAAATTTTTGAGATTTAATTAAATTAATAAGCCTTCGATAGCTCAGTTGGTAGAGCGGTGGACTGTAGTCGGAGTACCGTAAAAGTGAAGGTACCATGCATAGATATCCATAGGTCACTGGTTCAAATCCGGTTCGAAGGATAGTTTTGTTTCCACCATGCAACAATTCTTTTGCATTGAAGATCAAAAGTTATGTTAATAGAGTAATATTTTCGCTCGATATTTCGTTACTTGTTAAGTTAATACACCTTCGATAGCTCAGTTGGTAGAGCGGTGGACTGTAGACGGAGTACCTTGAGAATGATGGTACCATGCATAGATATCCATAGGTCACTGGTTCAAATCCGGTTCGAAGGAAGGTTTTGCCTTCCTATCTCTTATTTATTTATATGTACCTATATTGTTCAGTTTGAAGATTTTGATATTATTAAATTGTAACATTTGTATCTTTTCTTCAAAGATTATAATTTCTAGTAAATCAATGTACAATGATTCCTTAGAAATTATAATCTTTGAAGAAAATACAAATGATACTATTTAATAATATCAAAATCTTCAAACTCAACAATTATACATATAAATAAATAAGAGATAGGAAAGTGAAAGTAAAACCTTCCTTAGAACCGGATTTGAACCAGTGACCTATGGATATCTATGCATGGTACCATAATTTTTAAGGTACTCCGTCTACAGTCCACCGCTCTACCAACTGAGCTATCTAAGGTGTATTAACATTACAAGTAACGAAAGATCGAGCGAAAATATTGCTCTATTTACATAACTTTTGATTTTCAATGCAAAAGGATTATTGTATGGTGGAAACAAAACTCTCCTTCGAACCGGATTTGAACCAGTGACCTATGGATATCTATGCATTTTTTAAGGTACTCCGTCTACAGTCCACCGCTCTACCAACTGAGCTATCGAAGGTTGATTAATTTAATTAAATCTAAAAAAAATCGATTAATTATGAATAAGATATATATAAAGTTCGAACTTTTGACCTAATTTATTACCAGCAATAATCAAATAATAACAAGAACGCGAAATGTGATGGTGCAACTTGTAATACACTTATTCAAATAGCGTTGCCTCTCTAGTTTTACGTCTAGTCCTGTCTAGTACCAATACTACTAATTTTTTCTTTCTAGTATTGTTTATAAATTATTAACTGTATAGTTTTATTTTGTCTGTGTTGCATTATCTACCTACTTTTCTGCGTCTAGTCATCATATCTATCTAGTCTTGGATATCAAGTCCTGTCTGCCTTGTTAAAATAATCTAATTTGTTCTGAATATTCCCCATAGCATTGTCTATCTGATCCTATTTTCTAATATTGTTTGTCTTGCTTGTCTAGCCTAATCCGTCTATCCTATCTTCTACTCTTCCCATTCATAAAATGTGTATTATTATATTATTCATAAAATCATTATATTATTATTCATAAAATCATTAAAATAAATAGAATTAAGTCTACAAATAAAATATTCATTTTCAGAATAATTGTCCAATCACAAATTAACATATTAATTTTGAAATTTAGTTTATTTGTTAGATTTATATTTGTGTACATTAAAATTAATTTTAATAAATCGCGCAATTAAAAGACAGTTGAATGCATAATTATAATCCAAAATGAACTCGAATTTGGTTAAAAAAATATCACACCAAAAATTGGTTAAACAATTTACTAGTTTCAGTTTAAAACTCTCTATTTTACCTAATAACTAATTTAAAATCAGAATAGTTTACAGTTCTTCAATAAATGTTAAATATCTGAATGGGATATATAAACCATAAATCTAAAGCTAAAGACACTTACAGTGACGTGATCATAACAACGAAATGTATATTTAACAACACACGCAGTCATTTCGATGCCAAAATTCAATTAAATTAGAGCAAAGCAAATGTATAATTATGCGATTCTATTTACAGGCTGTCGTTGGATTGACGTTGACAATAAATTGTTTTAAAACTCTTTTATAAAGGGTCCGCCAATTAGCGCGCTCGATCTTTAACAGCTGATGGCGGCCATGTTGTTTGTGGTAGAGTTGCCAAACCTAGTTGTTATTATTCAGTGTATCTTCACAAATTACCATGAACCAATTCAGCCGCGAGCAACATGTGCAAATCATTAAAATGTATTACGAAAATCATTCATCGGTTCGGGCAACGTTCCGCGCGCTCCGCCAATTTTACGGTGCAATTGGTCGTCCTGCTGAGTCGACTATCCGTCGTTTGATAAACAAATTCGAGGCAACCGGTTCGGTGAACAATAAGCCAACACCGACGCGTCGTCGAAACGTCCAATCTGCCGCGAATGTCGCCGCTGCGCGCGATAGTGTGCGTGAAAATCCGCGACAGTCAATTTCACGTCGCGCACAGGAACTCAGCCTTTCGGAAACATCACTTCGCCGAATCTTGCATCTGGATTTGGGCATGCATCCGTACAAGATCCAGCTGACACAAGAGCTCAAAATAAACGACCATAGACAGCGCCGTATCTTCGCTGATTGGGCTTTAGAGCAGTTGGAAGTCGACCCCGAGTTTGGTCGCAAAATCATCTTCAGCGATGAGGCACATTTTTGGATAAATGGGAATGTCAACAAGCAGAATTGCCGTTATTGGGCCGAGAACAATCCACAGGAGGTCCACCAGGTCGCAATGCACCCAGCAAAGGTAACTGTTTGGTGTGGATTTTGGGCCGGAGGCATCATCGGGCCGTATTTCTTCGAGAACGACGATGGTGTGGCCATCACGGTAAACGGCGAACGATACAGATCCATGATAACGAACTTTTTCTGGCATGAAATCGACAATATGGATGTCGAGGATATGTGGTTTCAGCAGGACGGCGCTACGAGCCACACAGCGCGCGCCACAATGGATCTTCTGCACGAGCGCTTCGGAGGAATGGTTATCTCGCGCGGAGGCGACATCAACTGGCCACCGAGATCGTGCGATTTAACCCCACTAGACTATTTCTTGTGGGGTTTTCTTAAATCACAGGTCTACGCAAACCAACCACAAAACACTGATGACCTCAAAGTCAACATACGCCACGCCATCGATGAAATACAGCCCGATTTGTGAGCCAGAGTAATTGGAAATTGGACTTCTCGTATGCGCGCCACCAAGCAAAGCCGAGGTGGCCATTTGAACGATATTATTTTCCATACATAATGCCTTCGAATACTCTTTCAAACAAAAAATAAATTTCATTTATACCTCTCACACAACTTGCTTTATTTTATTTTAAAGATCGAGCGCGCTTATTGGCGGACCCTTTACCTCTAAAATTTTCATTTGCTTAGCCTTTTTCATCGACTATAAAAATAGCTCTACCATATCATCTAGTAATTAAACGACAGCTAATGAATAAGGATATGATATAAAGTCGCACATTTTTTTTTATTCCCGAAACGGCAAACTAATGCACTTTCTTATTTTCGAACGGTAGTGGATTCGGAAGAATATCTTGTATATTAAACTCAGCTGTGTTAACAAAAGAACTGTTAAGTAAACACACATCCGACATAGAAAATGTTTTTGTCTAATCGAGGGAAATGGGTTCGTAAACAAAATAATGCGTCACACATACAAATAAGTGCAATTTCGCCTATAAAGACACTTGATAACAAACAACCTTACAGACTAAATCTAGGCATGTGTGAAGCCGCAACTGATAATGTAATCTGCAACTGGTTAATCGAGATTAATATTATCTTTCTAGTTATTTTTGAGATTTTTATCGCTCTAATTTATGGCCTTTTCGAAAAACTAAAAACAATTTCGTATTTTCCAATACCGTTCGGCGCACAGTGGGCAAAACTACCAAAAAGCTGGCCATAATGCCATTTTTTCGGTATTTTAAGATTTAAATGATCATTTATATGTTGTTGAGTTTGAGATTTTGATATTATTATAGTAACATTTGTATCCTTTCTTCAAAGATTATAATTTCTAGAAATCATTGTATACATATCGTCAACCAAGTTGACATCATTCGTATAACTAATCTTTCTATAAAAAAACATTTCTTAAAAACAACTACTTCACTGGCAAACACCACGACTGACATTGAATTACATAAAGAAAGTTTTTGGGTTCTATATAACCCTGACATTTTCATAAAAAAACTATATCCTGACCAAATACAAAAGATAATTATCAAATAATTTATGAAAATTCATAGACGTGTTTCTGCCTTTTGGCTTCATCAGTATGGCTTTGTCATTAACAACAAATTAAAAGTGTGATATTTACAGCTATATGGTATTATCGAATTTGAGATTATTATATTTATAGTCGAACCAGGTATTGAGATTTTGAGAAAAACCATATGTTGTGCTAGTTGTACTAGAAGACAATTAACATGGTTCGGCAAGCAAATTTATTAAAGAATTTTATTCAACTTCATTGACCAAGAAGTCATGATATAATTATTTATATATTGTTGAGTTTGAAGATTATGATATTATTCAATAGTAACATTTGTATCTTTTCTTCAAAGATTATAATTTCTAGTAAATTAATGTACAATGATTCCTTAGAAATTATAATCTTTGAAGAAAAGATACAAATGTTACTATTTAATAATATCAAAATCTTCAAACTCAACAATATACATATAAATAAATAAGAGATAGAAAGGTAAAAGTAAAACCTTCCTTCGAACCGGATTTGAACCAGTGACCTATGGATATCTATGCATAGTACCATCAGTCTCAAGGTACTCCGTCTACAGTCCACCGCTCTACCAACTGAGCTATCGAAGGTGTATTAACATAACAAGTAACGAAATATCGAGCGAAAATATCGCTCTATTAACATAACTTTTGATTTTTAATGCAAAAGAATTGTGCATGGTGGAAACAAAACTCTCCTTCGAACCGGATTTGAACCAGTGACCTATGGATATCTATGCATGGTACCTTCACTTTTACGGTACTCCGTCTACAGTCCACCGCTCTACCAACTGAGCTATCGAAGGTTGATTAATTTAATTGAATCTCAAAAATTTCGATTAATTATTAATGTTATAAAGTTCGAACTTTTGACCCAATTTATTATCAGCAATCAAATAATAACAAGAACGCTAAATGTGATGGTGCAACTTGTAATACACTCATTCAAATATCGTTGCCTCTCTAGTTTTGTACATCTAGTACTGTCTAGTACCAATACTACTAATTTTGTCAGTCTAGTATTGTTTATAAATTATAAACTGTATAGTTTTCGGTGTTTACTTTTGTCTGTGTGGCAGTATCTAACTACTTTTCTGCATCTAGTCATCATGTCTATCTAGTCTTGGATATCAAGTCCTGTCCGCCTTGTTAAAATAATCTGATTTGTTCTGAATATTCGCCATAGCCATGACTATCTGATTCTATTTACTAATATTGTTTGTTTTGTTTAGTTTTGGCTATCTACACAGTCTTGCATGTCTAGCCTAATCCGTCTATACTCTCTTCTACACTACCATACCTAGTTTTAACTGTTCTCTCGCCCCGGTATTATTTATCTTGTCTGGTTTATATAGGCTTCTCTATCTAATATTGTCTACCGAATTTTGTCCGCAAATGTAGTAAACTTACAATTAAATATATTTGGGTTTCTGCGTATAAAAATATTTTTGAGAAATAATTTAATATTTAAATCTATTATTAATGTTTCTTTTTCCTAGAATTTCTTTTTTTAATTTGAAATGAAATTTCTTCAATTTCACAAATTAATTCATAAAATCATTAAAATAAATAGATAGAAATTAAGTCTATAAATGAAGTATTAATTTTCAGAATATTTGTCCAATCACAAATTAACATATTAATTTTGCAATTTAGTTTATTTGTTAGATTTATATTTGTGTAAATTATTAAAATTAATTTTAATAAATAGCGCAATTAAAAGACATGTGATATGTGTAGAAATTTATATAACTGTGAATAATAAGTTATATAACATTTTTACATAATATAAGTGTGGTAAAAAACAAAGTGAATTTTTCAATTCAATGCAATTAAAAGACAGTTTGGTGCATAATTAAAATCTAAAATGAACTCGAATTTGGTTAAAAATTCATCACTTGAAAAATAGGTTAAACACTTTACTTTCACTTTGGTTTCAGTTTGAAACTGTCTATTTAACCTAATAACTAATTTAAAATCAGATTAGTTTACTGTTTTTCAATAAATGTAAAATATTTGCTTGTGATATGTAAACTATGGATGTAAAGCTAAAGACACACACAGTGATGTGATCAAAACAATTGAATGAATATATAACGACACAGGCAGTCATTTCGATGCCAAAATTCATTTAAATTAGACAAACAAATGTATAATGTATGCGATTCTATTAACTGGCTGTCGTTGGATTGACGTGACAATAAATTGCTTTAAAACTCGTTTATAATTTTTGAAATTTTCATTTGCTTCGCCTTTTTCATTGTGCCGGAATTGAATATACAAATATCTCTTCATCATCTATTAATTAATAGACAGTTAGTGAATATATGATATACATTATAATAAGTATACATTATAATGTATAGGTACATAAGTATACATTAAGTATAAGTATATATTATATAAGATATACATTATTATTGTTATTATTATCTATATTCAATAATACCTTGCGGTGTAAAACGTATCAATATAAATATACAAATAAAATATGTTATAAAAGAAAAAAAAATGTATGAAATGTATATATAAAAGTAACAAACCAAGAGGCAATGTTAAATTTAATTAAAATTTTTAAAATAATATTCATTTAATGAATAGTATGCCTTTAGTATGTCTTTAGAATAGTATGCCTTTTAGTCAAAAACGTTTTTAATGTGAGTTTAAATATTTGAACACACTTTATGTCTTTAATGTACATCGGACGTTTATTGTAGATTTTCATTAGTTCACCAACAGCACTTTTTTGAACTAAAGTTGAACTTGTTTTTATAGCGCATTTATTGCGCGTATTGTATTCGTATATTCATGTTTTTCAAACATATTATAATGCTCCTTTACATAACTGGCACTTTTTAAAATATAGATGCAGGGTAACGTAAGTATTCTCTTCTCAAGGAATACTGGTTTACATGAGCCATTTTCATGTTGAACATACTTCTAATACTTCTTTTTTGAAGTAAAAATATTCGATGATTGTAACCATCAATATTTATAAACTTCTCCTCATCTTCTGTTAAAAAGTGTTCAGTTAGCGCAATACAGTTAGCGATTATTGGATTTCCTTTATTTTGTTTTATATAAATATTTAAATCATCAATTTTTGATTTTAAGCCCTGTATATTTTGATGTTAAATATGGAACTCATCTTCAGGTTCGGAAACAAGTTTAAAACTTACCTCGTTCTGGGCCCGTTGATAGGTTCCTTTCGAAAATTTGTTCCCCATTAGTCCAGTCATTTAAGCTTAAATTAGGTAAGAATCTCGGAATTCAAGATACCCAGCTGTAAGTCTGTAAATACTTGTATATTGACACCCTAAAAGTGGTCTCAAAACCTACATATGGTAGATTTATGGTACCATATGTAGGTTTTGAGACAACTTTTAGGGTGTCAATATACAAGTATTTACAGACTTACAGCTGGGTATCTCTAATTCCGAGGTGAACTTACTATAATGACTGGACTACATTGGGAATCATACTCACGCTCAATAGCATGTTTTGGCCACAACATAGAACTGAATACTTTTTCTGTATCTTCTTCAGTTACAGCAACTTTGAATGCTGCGATTTCAGTCGTACTAGTTTTTAATTTTTTACATCCCTTAAGTGGAATAATTCCTGTTAATGAGGTATTCGGTAAGGTCATCTTCTGTGATCTCGGGTTTAAGCTGCGAAACAAAAATCCATCTTCTGCTTTCTACTGCTCCAATCTTCGGATCCTCCTTTGTCTTTGAACCTCTAATTGTTTTCCTAGTTCTTCTATTTTTTTGCATTTATCCATGTAGAATTATTTATATTTACATCGGTTTCAGATTGTCAATTTTTAATGTTTGACAAGACTTGTTCTGTATAGTTTTCGATATATGTATTTTGTAATGGACTTTTATTTTGTTGATCACCCTGTTTATTTGTTTTAAGTTGTTTTTGGCTGATTTCACTGCTCACTTTTTTTTGTTGGCTTGATAAGTGGATTCCTTCTATTTTTGAAGGTGTTCTTTCAGATTTGCTAATCTCTCGTTGTTTTTTATTTTTATTATCGGTTTTATTCTTAATAGCACGTGATCTCATTTATTGCTTTTTTTCCAATAAGGGTATTTTGTTTGATTCTATTTCGTTTTTCTTTCGATTGTATTTTCATTTTATAAAATTAACGCAATCATGCAGTCTGTTTTCCAGTTTACTAATTTTCGAATACATTGTTTTTATGTTATTATTTTTATCATCGCTATATTGACAACTGTCACATACCCACTTTATATTTGGTTGATTTCCTTCGATAAACTTTAGTTCCGAGGGTTTAAAAGCACTGCACTGTATATGCAGAAATTTATTGCATTTACCGTAGCACTTTAGAATTTTTTCAGATTCATTTTTGATAGGTTTTATACATTTAATGCACAGACTGAACTCTCTGTTCAACTCACACGTCGCCATCTTGGTTCTACTAATATTATAATAAGTCATACATTTTTTTTGTCGCGAATAGGTCATCTAAGGACCACGTTCCAATTTCAATTCCTAATTCTTTGTTCTTTTCTTTTCTTCCAATATTCTTTCATCTGTTCACTATGTTTTTTCTTTCTGTCAGACCATTTTGAACCTGTCTTTTAGCAGCCATACCTTGGAATCCTCCCATTTTCAATATTTTCTCCCGAAAGGCTTCTTTAGTAGAATTATTCTCTATTGTATATAGCTCCTGTTTGTATATTGTTCCTTTCTGAATCCTTTTTTACTTCGTTGACCCAGCTTGTTGTGGACTTTTTACTCCATAAATATTTAAAAATCCTATTGGTTAATCTGCTGTCTTGCATTCGAAATAAATGTCTAAAAAACATGAGTCTTCTTTTTCTCATTACGTTTTATTAGGTAATAAGTCATACATTATTATTTTGTGTTTTAATTTTTGGCCGAAACTAATCCTATCTATTAAACTCAGCTGTGTTAACAAAAGAACTCTTAAGTAAACACAAATCCCACACAGAAAAGCATGTGTGGTTTAGAACGGAGACCCTTTTATTGTAGAATCAAATATGAACGAATTTGGAGCCCATAACAGCAACTATTAATAATTATCCACTGTTAATATATCAATTAATAATATTATTTATTAACAGTTAATTTTCTAGTAATAATGGCCTCCCTACAAGTGAGATCTGGTGATGAGATTTAGATTCAGAGTAATAAACCTCAAAATCAAATCAAAATTTTCCTCCACACACATGATACCGAGCTTTTGTTTTTGAAGTCAACACGTGTTTTGTTAAAATAGAACATACATATATGTACATATACAACAAACCACAAGCACAATATTATTATTTGCAAAAAGAGATACAGCTAATAAAATAAAAACAAATAACTTTGTCAAAAAGAATTATAATTCCTCATTTTCAGAAATTCCAATTACTTTTGAAAGCTATTTTACGTGTTTTCTAACAAAAACTAGCAAACTAGCAAACTTCTAACAAAAACAGGATTTTCATGAAAATGTATAAAATTTAATTTTAACTGAATATCAAATTAAATTCATTATTTTAAAATATATTAATTTGTTTCTTCCAAATTTTCCAGTTAACTAAAATAAAATATTAAAAACAAAATGAAAAAAAGTTTCGATAATCCACAAATCAAAGAAAATAATCAAAGAAAGACGACTTGAAGCCTTGAGGTGTGGGCTTGTAGGAAAATATTAAAAGTTTCATGGACGGAAAAAGTATCCAACTTGGTAATACTCCGTCTGAATAAATCCACCGAAATTCTTACCACCGTCAAAAGAAGGAAACTGCTATATTTCGGGCATGTTATGAGAGGCGAAAAATACCGATTACTGCAGAACATCATGCAGGGAAAAATGTATGGTAAACGAATGCCGGGCCGTATGGTAAAAGAAAGCAACTCAAGCTCTCTGTTCAGACTTGCCGTCGACAGAGTAAGGATAGCCTTGTGGTGACCAACTTTCTAGAAGGACATGATACTTAAGAAGAAGAATCCACAAATCGAATAATCCGCAACTGGTTAGTCGAGAGTATACTTATCTTTCTAGTTATTTTTGAGATTTCTATCGCTCTTCTTTCAATACCGCTCGACGCACTGAGGGTAAAACTCCCAAAAAGTTGGCCATAATGCCTTTTTTTAAACTGAAATTCCTAGCGCTTTTCACAGCTTAACCGAACTTCGAACGAAGCAGACGTTAAACTGAACAATTTATTTTGACAAAATAAATTCAAAAACCGAACCGAAAACCATGAATCCAATCATGAATTAAACCAACTCCAACGGAAACGCCGCCGCCAAGGAAATCAAGGACTTCGACTTCCTGGATTCCATCAGCGAATACGGGTTGGAGAAGCTGTTCAACCACCTCGCGAACAGGATGAAGAAGAACACCGACGTCGAACAACCCCAGGACACCGCCGCGGCCAAAAAGACCGCCGCCGAGAGGAAAAACGATGCCGCCCCAAGGAGAACCACCACGAAGCAGATAGTTAGTTTACTAACAGGCACTGGCGGATTTAGAGAATTCATGCATAAAGTAAAAATCTACCGAGACGAACCTTTATGTAGACTCTGCGGAGAGGAAGATGAAACAGCAAACCACGTACTCTTCGAATGCCCTGCCCTAGAACGAATGCGACACCAGCTCGACTGGAACCAACAAACCACATGGGAACCCAAACTTGTAGGAAAACTAAGGAAACTAGTCAGTGACACAGACGTCGAACTGCAAGTTTGATATCAACCGACAGCACAATAAGCCTTAAGGTTGACGTGCGCCAAACCCTTAGAGGAAGTCGGGAATCTAATCTAATCTAATCTAATCTAAGGAGAACCACTGAAGCCGCCCCGAGGAGAGCCACCGAAGCCGCCCCGAGGAGGAAACCTACACCGATGGACACGGACGGTCCCACCGAAGACGCCCCCAAGCGCAAAACCGACCCGGAGGAAGAGGAAACCTTCAAGTTTTCAAAGAAAACTGCGGAGCTGGCGACCTCAAGCACGTCAGGCCTGCAAGAAATGCAGGTGAGTATTAACAGTTATGCATGCCTTAACACAAGGGACAGTGACGACGACGACGACGACGAAGTCACTGAAACTGAAACCCCCACCGAAAACACCAACAACAAAACACCAATAGTGCTACGAAACAAGGACAAATGACATCAACTACACCAGGGTAACGACGACCAAGGACATCAAGACACCAAGGATAAGAATCCAGCCCCAAACAATTACGGACTACCGGCTAATGTACAAGTTAATGAAAGAGGACAACTATGAATTTCACACGCATCAACTGATCACGGAACAGAACCTGAAGGTCGTAGTGAAGGTAGTTCCCTGCAGCCTGATGGAGGAAGAAATCTAAGCGACAACGGATACCCGGCCATAAAAGTGACCAGGATGAAAGGAAGAGAAGCCACGCCAATCCAAATGGTCCTAATTGAAATTGGGAAAGAATATAAATCCATTTACCAAATGGATCGCTTCTACGGATTGTGCGTGAAAATGGAACCACTTAAAACGCGAGGAGAAACTGTACAATGCCACCGATGCCAACTGTTCGGCCACGTGCAGAGGCACTGCAACGCCGAATACAGATGTATGAAATGTGGACAGAACCACAACACACACCTGAGCGAGAAACCGCTAACCCTGCCGCCGAAATGCGCAAACTGCGGAGGCGAACACACGTCCATCTGGAGAAACTGCCCGGCGAGACCGGAAATAGCGAGACAAACAGAACGACAGCAGGAAACGCAACCAAAGCCCCCACCGAAACAAACAGCCCTAAAACCGACAACCTGCCAAATACCGAAACCGGTAAATATGCACAACAACCCCAACCCGGAGACAAAACCATCAACAAGCCGAAACAAAAGGAACAACAGCGGAAAAATCGCAGCAGAATTGACGGAAATGATGCTCGACTTTGCCGACACAGCACAAATGGGACACAGCAAAGAGGAAACAGAAAAATTCACCCGAAGAATCACAACCATCATGTGTCTACTCAACAATGACTACTAGAAGAACCAGAGACAATCTGAAACTTATATTCTGGAACGCAAACGGAATACAAAACAAGAAACAGGAATTGGTGGCATTCCTAAACGAACACAGCGTCGACGTGGCACTGATCAACGAGACGCATCTCAGACGTTGCAACCAACTGAACATAGCAAACTACCAAGTCTACAGAAAAGACAGAGGCGAGAAAGCCGGAGAAGGTGTCGCCATCATCATCAATCCAAATCAAAAGAAACATAAAACACCACGAACTGCCGGAAGTAGAAACAACCATCGACACGGAAACAGTAGGAGTAGAAGTGGAGACAACCCACGGAACCGTAGCCCTCTACGCACTGTACACTGTACACGCCGCCACAGTAACAAATAAACGCCGACGACCTGGACAAAATATTCGACAGAAATATAGGTACCATAGCCGCAGGAGACTGCAACGCAAAGCACTCGCGATGGAATTGCAGAGTGACAAACATAAAGGGCGGACAATTACTAAGGTACGCGGAAAACCGGAAGTTACAAGTAATTGCACCGAGCGAACCGACGCACTTTCCAGAAGTTCAGCGAATGCCGGATATTTTGGATATAGCCGTTATGAAAAACGTCACAGCAAACGTGGAAATAGTCTGTATTAAAGACTTGAGCTTAGATCATATCCCAGTGCATATAAATCTCCAAGCGAAAACGGCCAGGAAAACAATAGAGAAAATTATCATAAATTGGAATAAATTTAAAGATAATCTGACGAACGTCACTTGTACAGAAATTACAAGCCGCCCGTGCCTAGAAGAAGCAGCACGGACGATAGAAAACGAAATAAAAGCAGCACTCGAGGCCGCCACAAGGAAACGGACAGCCAACGCGACAACCGCGCTCCCACAGGATATCAGCAACCTACTAAGAGAAAAGCGCAAAGCAAACAAAGTATTCCAACGGACGCTGGCATCGACGGACAAGAGCGTCTTAAACAGACTGACAAACCAACTGAAAGCGGCACTGCGCGAACAGCACAACGCCGAATGGGAAGACAAACTAGAACGCATCAACGAAACAATAGAGGAACCGTGAAAATTAGCTAAGAATCTGAGAAACAAGGAGAGGAGAACAATCCCGCCACTGAAAACAACAAACGACACTGTAGCAAGCACGGATGAGGAGAAAACGGAGGAATTCGCAAAGTCGCTTGCACAGCAGTTTAAACCGAACGCCGACACACACCCACTCTGCAAAAGGCAAGAAATCCGCGAAACCGTACTGATTGTGAGAGTATTAAATAGTAGCGTAGAAAACACGTAAATAGAGGAAACAACACCGGAAGAAATAAAAGGAATAATTAAAAACCTAAAAACCAAGAAAGCTCCAGGCTGCGATATCATCAACAACGCCGCGCTAAAAAAACTAACACCGAACGCAATAGACGGAATAACCCAAATCATAAACGCCGCACTGAAACTTGGAGTGTTTCCGACCCAATGGAAACACGCAACAACGATCCTAATCCCGAAACCGAACAAACCCCGAAACCTCACCTCCAGTTACAGACCAATAAGTCTGCTGACAGGTCTCAGTAAAATCACAGAAAAAGTAATACACAAAAGACCGACAGAAATAACTGAGGACAAACGTATTCTACCCGACGAACAATACGGCTTCAGGACAGAGCACTCCACCACCTATCAGACGACAAGACTAACAGAAGCAATAATCGACGCTTTCAACAAAGGGTTAGCCAAAGGGGCCGTCTTTCTGGACGTCTCTAAGGCTTTCGACAAGGTATGGCACCTAGGTTTAATATACAAACTGCACCAATTTAAAATCCCAACAGCAATGATGAGACTAGTGACGTCATTTATCAGTAACAGAACGTTCTAAGTCAAAATAAACAACAGCATCTCCTCAACGCAGACAATGACAGCCGGTGTCCCACAAGGATCTGTCCTGCGCCCCCTTCTTTACAGCATCTACACCGCAGACATCCTAAAACTAAACGTCACAGAAATTGCGCTATATGCAGATGATACGGCAATTTTCACAAGACGATACTAGACCGAGGCAATAACAAAATGGCTCCAAAATCACTTGGAGAATATTAACGACTGGTGCAATACCTGGAGGATTAAACTAAACGCAGAAAAAAACCAGGCGAAAACCTTCACGAAGAAAAAATTTAAGCACGAACCCAGCAGCTGCTTGAGAACTAACAACACGGACATAAAATGGTAAAACCGAATTAAATATTTAGGCGTAATCCTAAATAAAGCTCTTACATTTTCAAAACACATTGATCAGAGAGCGAAAAAAGCAAAACAAATTAAAGGCTACCTTTACCCGCTCTTGAACAGGAAAAGCAAGCTGAACATAAGAAACAAACTACAAATCTAAGTCCATAATACGGCCGACAATGACGTACTCATCGACGTGCTTGATACAATCCAAAGAACGGAAAATCTACAAACTACAAATCATCCTGAACAAAACACTGAGAGAAATAACAGACTCGTATATGGTATATGACAAGCGAGCAGCTGCACAGCGATCTAAACATGGAGACAATCAAGCACACATCGAAAAACTAACAACGAAAAGCTTCGAACGCATGAAAACGCATGACAACCCAACAATCAACAACGCAGCAAACTACAACATCAACGTCAAATGGAAATATCCAAAACCGCAACAACATACGTAATAACTAAAACAACTGATCTTTCTTTTCCACAGGAAAAGCCCAAGCCCTACATCCCCGAACCCAGCGGAGCACCCAGGAACAAAACAGGCAGGAACAACAAGAACAAAACCGAGAGACACAACAACCGAAGGACAAACCAGGAACCACCACGAGGGCGCACCAGGAACCAACACCAGGACGAACCGAGGACCAACAGCGAGAAGAAAAAAAAATACAAAACTAAACAAACAAAACAAAAAAAAAAGAAAGAAAAGGTCATGAGAGGAACACAACAGAAAAACAAACTAACCGACAAACAAACGAAACAAAGGAAAAAACAAAAAAACAAAGGAAACAAACACCAAGACGGCGGAATAGCTAGGCGAAAGCTCAAAACCGCCAAACAGCAAAGGACACATGGATCCCTAGCGTCAGTTGGGTTCATTAGTTGGGTTCATTAGTTAGTGTTCTGAGCACCCCTTTTTCTCAACAGTCTCAACCAAAAATACAAGTTTTTGAAAAGTGTATAGTTTTTATATCAAGTGACCAAATTGCATATAAAACATAGATTTTTTTTCCTGAATATATGTACTTTGATAAATAACTAATTATAAATATATAGCACAACCATAGAAATTTAAAATTGATAGACAATGAACTGCGGCTCTTAGATACTTATATAAACTATAATTACTAAATCATACAAATTATACTAAATTATTTCACGCTGATGAAAATGTAGTTTTAAAAAAGTCCTGCTAGGTCCTGTGCTGTTTTAATAAAGTCCTGTTTTAATAGTCCATGGTTACATATTCATGCAAAATATATCTGAAAATTGGATTGCCATTTACAACCCTCATTGTAGAATGCGAAATACGGTAACATTTTGAATTTTTATTCGATGTTATATCAGTCCTGATCAACAAAATAAAAATCTATGCGTTAAATAAATGTAATGTTTTTTTTATTAACGAAATATTAAAACAATATACAGTATATCTACTATCGATTATTCGGAAGCGGATTATCCGTGCATATTTTTATTTTAATTAATTTAAATATTATAAATATAATATAATTTTGGGTATATTTCATACTTTAGAAACGATCAATTTTTTTTTTTATCTAGTAGCATCGGACCTCGTTCTATGTTCGTTATTATGCAACCTAATAGTTTTATAAATAAATTAACTTTCCAGTTCACAATTTAATTGTATTTCATTTATAATTAACATTTTATACTCCTGAGTATTTAATTTCATAGAAAAAAGAATATTTTTGACAATTCTCCGTCATTCTCTATCCTCCATTTTCTTTTCTCGTGAAACCAATATCGAATTCGTAATCTGCAACCCCAAATACCCCGGAATAATAAATTTCGTTTGAAAGACATTAATTTTGTCGAAGGGCGAATATCATTCACCGTTTTGTATCAGAAATTTTGCTTTTTGGAAAACCCCCCGAGTTAGAAAATTAATTGCAAAATAATAATATTTTCATAGCCAGCTTCTTGGGATTTTTGCCCACTGTGCGGCGTCGAACGTTATGCCGCAGAGTTTGGTTCTTAGACATGTATGTGTAGGGTTGTCAAGGTTGATCACAAAAAAAAAAAATGTATAAACAAAAAATAGAACTTTAAACCATCCTACTTTTGTTTCTCGACTCAAGACTTATGTATCTTATACAAGGTAGCTAAAATGTCATCATTATATATACCTATATACCTATATAGGAGGAGAAAAAAATAGGAGGATAAAATTTTGATGTCATACAATTTCCATGATAATGTGCAACAAATGACCTTCATTCCAATTGATGCAAATAAGGGCGCTTTCGATTACATTTTTTATGGCATGTGTTAACATTTGAACATTAAGCATTGTAGAGAACATTTCAATATATGTATTAACTAACTCGGCTAAGAAGGGTTACTGTTCTCTATTTAATTAACACTTCAATATATTTGCTTTTTATTTCAATAATTAATATTTTGTATAGCAGTACTGCTCTGTTAGCTAAATAATGGAACGGATGTTTCGACAGAATCCTTCAAATCAAATCAAAATAGCACTCACTGTACCATTCAAATAAACATATAGAATGCATAATTAAAATTAAATTTCAAAGTAATGATTTTATAATTTACTGTTCATGATAAAATTATAAAAAATAGAACAATTCGAGTAAATGTGAAAAATAAACAAGAAATAATTATAAGAAAAGAAGACATGTTCTCTAAAAGAGACCCCTTGTATGTATCAAAAACAAAAATTAAATCAACACAAATCCCATATAGAAAGCGTTTAGGCGTAATCGAGTGACTTTTGTTTTTTAGTTCAAATTTATGAATTAAACATGCAATTAAGAAAAAAATTAATAACAAAAAAACGAGTTAAAATTTATTACTCTGAATCTCATCACCAGGTCTCCGTGCATGAAAGCCTTAAGTAGCTGTTCGTTGACATTTCTTCTTTAATTAAATCTATTTAGACAAATATTTAAGAAATCTAAAATGTAAATATACATTAATTTTAATTTATTCCGAAATTTGTTTGAACCGTAATTTTCATTTTTAGCAGGAGCAAACATAGGGGATTTATTATTCCGTCTGCGCATAAACAAAGGGTTTCCCAAATAATCCATAATCTGTGCCTTCTTCATTCTCTCATTTATTCCATATTTTTAAAAACTTCAATATTTCCTTATTGTTAATTGTATTTATTGAAATTCAAAAAAATACTTTCTTATTGCGGGTTTAAACATATCATATTATTCTTAATTTAAGAATATTTAAAACCTGCAAAGTTTCAAAATTGCACATGCAATTGTAATATTATTATAAAACAGTTCCTTCGAACCGGATTTGAACCAGATATCTACATCAACGTACCTCCAATTTGAAGGTAATCTCCTTCAATTTGAACGCATTCTCTTCTACAGTCCACCGCTCTGCCAACTGAGCTATCGAAGGTGTGTTGACTTTACGAGCAATGAAATTTCGAGCAGAAATTATAATCTATTAACCAAAATGTAGGTCATTACACAATAATTGTTGTTTGGTAGAAACAAAAACACTCCTTCGAACCGGATTTGAACCAGTGACCTATGGATATCTATACATGCAACCTCCAATTTGAAGGTACTCTCTCCTACAGTCCACCGCTCTACCAACTGAGCTATCGAAGGTTAATTCGTCTAATTAAATATTCAAAAGTTCAACAAAACATACAATACGATAAGATAAAATTGGAAACTCTGAGGCAATTATAATCATCAACAATTTATCAATTTTAAATTATTTTTGTTTATCAAATATTCTCCGTATAGTCTCATCTCTCTAGTCATGCTTTTTTAGTCTTACCAGTCAAGTCTCATCTGTCTAGTCTTATCTGCCTAGTCATCTCTGCCTAGTCTTGTCTGTCTAGTATTTTATGTCTAGCCCTATCAGTGTAATCCTGTCTGTCTAGTCTTCCCTGTCTAATCTTGTCTGTCCAGTCTTGTCTGTCGAGTCTTGTCTGTCCGGTCTCTTCTCTCCAGTCTTGTCTGTGCAGTTTTGTTGGTGCAGTCTAGTCTGTCCGGTTCTTGTCTGTCCAGTTTTGTCGGTGCAGTCTAGTCTGTCCATTCTTGTCTGTTCAGTCTTGACTGTCCAGTCTTATCGGTACAGTCTTGTTTGTCCAGTCTTGTCTGTTCAGTCTTGTCTGTCCATTCTTGTCTATCTAGTCTTGTCTGTCTAGTCTTGTCCGTCTAGTCTTGTCTTGTCTGTCCAGTCTTGTCTGCCGTTTTGTCTGTCTAGTCTTGTCTGTCTCATCTTAACTGTCTAGTCTTGTCCATCTAGTCTTGTCTGTCTAGTCTTGTCTGTCTAGTCTTGTCTGTTTAGTCTTGTCTGTCTAGTCTTGTCTGTCTAGTCTGTCTTGTCTTGTCTGTCAAATCTTTTCTGTCTAGTCGAGATAATAATAATAAATTTGAGATTGGTAAAGCCATCCATCATGTTTTAGATAATCATACAAACTTAAAACAAACGGAACACAGCAGGAACAAATCCGGCTTTTCACAGCCGAAAAAGCCGGATTTATATTTTTATATTCAGGCTGTGTTCCGTTTGTTTAAAGTTTGAATAATAAATTTAATATATTATTTAATTCTTGTATATCGATATAATAATAATAAATTGTGGTGTTATAGGTTTAATATATCATGCGTTTATAAAAAATATTTATTTAATTGTTTAAAAAAAAATTTAATAAAAAAAAAATAGAACATTTATTTCTTAATTGATTTTTGGAGTTGTTCGGCGATAGCTTCTAAAAAGTCTTGAGTGTTGAGGTACATTCCTTCTTTGAGGTTATTCAAACCGTGAATGGTAGCCGCGAGGTCTTTGGTCATTTTGCCACTTTCTACGCAATCAATACAAGCCTGTTCCAAAGTCTTTGCAAATTTCGCTAAGTCAGGAGTATTATCTAATTTCGCTCTGTGTTCTAAACCTTTGGTCCAAGCGAAAATCGACGCAATTGGATTCGTCGAGGTTTGTTGGCCTTTTTGGTGTTGCCTATAATGTCTGGTAACTGTACCGTGAGCAGCTTCTGATTCTATAATTTTACCATCAGGACACATAAGTACAGAACTCATCATTCCCAATGAACCATAGCCTTGAGCTACGATATCGGATTGAACATCTCCATCGTAATTCTTGCAAGCCCATACAAAACCGCCACTAGATTTCAAACCTTGTGCTACCATATCATCAATTAATCTATGTTCATACCAAACCTTCTTTGCTTCAAACTTTGACTTATATTTATTATCGTAAATTTCTTGGAAGATATCTTTGAAGCGACCGTCGTATTTCTTAAGGATTGTGTTTTTGGTGGTTAAATACAAAGGCAATCCTCGTTGTAACGCTACTTGGAATGAAGATTCAGCGAAGGCGCGAATACTATCATCTACATTGTACATGCCTAAAGCTATACCAGAGGACTTAAAGGTAAATAGATCGTATTTGCGAACTTCGCCGTCGTTGGCAGTGAAGACCATTTCAATTTTTCCTGGTTTGTCTACAAGCAAATCTTTGGCTTTGTATTGATCCCCGTGGGCGTGACGACCAATGATGATGGAATTAGTCCATCCTGGTACTAGTTTTGGAATGTTTTTGCAAATAATTGGTTCCCTGAATACAGTGCCCCCTAGAATGTTTCTGATTGTTCCATTGGGAGAAAGCCACATCTTCTTTAATTTAAACTCTTCAACACGTTGTTCATCGGGAGTGATTGTTGCGCATTTGATGCCAACGTTGTGTTTCAAGATCGCATTGGCGGAATCAATGGTGATCTGGTCATTAGTTTGGTCCCTAGAGGGCAGTCCTAAATCGAAGTAGAGGCACTCGAGCTTAACGTAGGGGAAGATCAGTCTTTCCTTGATTTTGGCCCACATAATTCGGGTCATCTCGTCGCCGTCCATTTCGACGATTGGGTTTTTGGCGACGACTCTAGTATTTCCAGCATAGTTGCGTGTTTGTCCAAAATTAAATGCAGTGGCGGCCTTTTTTGAAATTTGGCCAAAAGACCTAGAAAACTTAGTCAACGCCATTCTCTAACCTTTGTTTTTAGTCCTTTTATATTAGTCTGGATGGAGTTACTGTCGGCTAGTAGACTATTTAGCTGATGTATAAGTGTAGTGGTGTAGATTATTTAATGAATTGTAGGAGGATGCGACGAAGTTCGAAAGCGATCGAAGTGGACTCGCCTCAGGATCTACTACGGCTACACATCAACTCCCAAAGGATTTACAAAAACCTTTTGTTTCACTTCACTTCACATACCGTTTCACTTCACATACCGCACGTTCACTTATCTTGGTTTAGTGGATCACATATAAATTGTGTAGTAGGAACCTCAGAAAGGACAGATCTTAAAAACTAGACTTTTTGACACTTGTCATTTGGTGTCAATGCCTAGTCTTACCTGTCTAGTCTTATCTGTCTAGTATTGTCTGTGTAGTATTGTCTGTCTAGTCTTGTCTGTCTAGTCTTATCGGTGTAGTAATTATCGGTCTAGTTTTATCGGTTTAACAAGAATAGTCTTGTCTGTCTAATCGTGTCAGCAGAGTGTGTATAGTTTTATCTCTCTAGTTTTGTTTGAATAGTTCTGTTTGTCTAGATGTGTCTATTCACCGGTTGGCTATTTTTGTTTATCTATTTTGTTGTTGTCTATCTATATATTGTACCTCCAGTTTGAAGGTAATCCCCCTTCGATTTGAAGATATTCTCTTCTACAGCCCATAGCTGTACCAACTGATCCATGGCAGGTTAATTAAATAAATTAAATCTTTAAAAATTCAACTGATCGTGCAATAAGATAGGATCAAAAATTTAATGACAAAAAGGCTATTTTAATATTCTTGTTTATCAAGTCTTGTCTGTCTACTCATATATGTGTAATCTTGTATATCTGTCCAGTCTTTTCCGTCTGGTCTTGTCTGCCTAGTCTTGCCTCTCTAATCTTGTTTAACCATTCTTGTCTTGTCGTCTTGTCATCTATCCAGTCTTGTCCTCTTGTCCTCTACCAGTCTTGTAGTCTATGGAGTCTTGCTTCTCTAGTATTGTCTCTCTAATCTTGCCTGTTTTGCTGTTTAGTCTTGTCTGTCGATCTAGTCTTATCTGTCTACTCTTGGCTGTGGTGTACATTTTTTCTACGTTAGCCTTCATATTTTTGCCTTGTCTATCTAATATTATCTATAAATTTTTTATTGAATGCATTTATTGATGCTGACTGACCTCTTCGAGAACGTATTCGTATGATGGTGGAGGACTCGAAGGCATCAGATCTTGTCCTTCTGTACCTTCGAGGATGGCCGGGACGTTTCCTTGGGGGCTGTTCAGTTCGCTGTCGCAATTGTCGGCCGTCTCGACGGAATTGCTCCTAGTCGATGAGTTCGACTTGGACATTCTATTGAACTTGAACTTGAAGGGAGCCACTTTTAACAGTAAATTATCCGCCACCACGAAAGATGAATGTTAACCGTATGTCTCACAATTGTCCGTGGTTACGGATTTTTTTTTTAGCGGAGGGTTTGAACTGAAAAAAGAGGAAAAGAAAGTGTGTTTAGTTGAAGTAAATTTATAATTTAGTAAATAGTTAGTTGGAAAAACATTTCAGCAAATTGGTAAAAAAATGAGAAATTTGAAAAATATTTCTGCAAATTAACTACAAATTGAATAAACATATTTTAAAATGGTCAAATTGGGAAAAATTCTAAAAATTTACAAAAAAATCACAATTATTAATTTATAATAAATAATTACATATTCGCAATGTGCTTTTATAAATCGGCCACAAATATTTAATTTGCTACAAAATGGAAAATAATGAATGTTAATTTTTCAAATGTTTTTATGGATTGGCAATATATACTCCGTGACATGAAAAATGCAACACCAAGAACATTTCTGCCAATGTTTGGTCCAAAAATACCTACCCCATTTTTGGACCAAACGTTGGCAAAAATGTTGGTTTGATTCAAATTTCAATTAAACTAAACAAAAACAACTCCCCCATTAGTTTCACACTCCCGCACCCTCCTGGGCATGGATTTTACCAGGTTGTCGATTTCTCCCTGAGGTATTGCATCCCAGGCAATCTGTAATTCATGCCGCAGAGCTTCTAGTAGCTTCTGTCCGTGGAGGATGGGCTAATTGCTTGAGTCTTCTAACCATCATGTCCCACACATGTTCGATGGGCGAAAGTTCGGTGAAAATCTGAGTGTCCACGGCAAGATATTGACGTTAGCCTCTTCGAAGCGCTCCATTGAATCCCTTGCAATGTGGGGACGGGCATTATCCTGTTGGAAAATCGGGTCCTGCAGCTCCTGGAGGAATAGAAGGATATGGGATTCTATCACTTCATCGACATATTGGTGGGCATTCCTATTGCCTCGGATGAATACCAACTGAGACTTGCTTCTTTATGGAATAGCACCCCATACCATAACCCACACTGTGTGGAGCACATGCCGCTCAACAAAAAATTTCACATAGCGACGTTCTCCCCGACAATCGGGATTCGTCACTGAAGACCCACTCTTTGCCATTCCAAGTACCAATCCAGTCCAAACGTTGCTGTCGATGACAAGTCGTCAGAGGAAGCACAAGATGTGGTCTATAAGACTGCAAGCCAAAAGGTCTACCTCGAGAAATGTCGAAGAAAAATTCGTCGGTAAACTGTACGAAAAGTTACAGGACGTCCTTCGTTTAGAAACCATAGATCGGCTATTGATCTTGTACTCGAGAATCGGTCTCTTAATGCCATTAATCGGAGATGGCGGTCCTGAATCACATTTGTCTGTCTTGGCCGTCCACTTCCCCTTCTACGACGTTCTTGGCCTTCTGTAGACCATGCTTGATAACACCTTGCTAGAGAGGATTGGTTACGGTTAAGACGATTAGCAATTTCTCTGAATGGAAAACCACCTTCACGTAAGTCAATGATTTGACCTCTGTCACTCAGTTGTCGATAATTTTCACTTAGTCGTTGTGTAGTATTGCAACCAAAAACAATATCGAAATCGACATAATAATGAAAGATTATTTCGATTTTAACAAAAAGTAAAACGTCCAACTTGCAATTACTATTAGATTACTTTGAATGAAATCTTAATCGATTACCTACTTCCATTTCTACGAAGTTTGGTCCAAAAATGTCTACCCCTTTTTAGTGTTGCATTTTTTTATGTCACAGAGTATATTTAAACAAAATTATATAAATTTATAAACAATTTTCGATTTCTTTTTTATAAATCGGCAAATAAATTGGACAAACATATTAATTAACTTGCAGAAAATTGAAAAACGAGTATATGTTTAGAAAATTAGTTAGAAATTGGGTTGAAATCAAATGTAAAAAATTTTTGTGGTATTTTGATATTGCTCAATGTAAATTTTAAATGGTATAAATTGTAAAATGTTGTAAATAAACATTTTGCAAATAATTTCCAACAGATTTATTACAATTTTTTTTTGTGATGTAATTTATTTTGCATTTTAGATTTTCCTCTTGTAAGCGTAATATTTTTCTAAATTTGCAACAAATTAAAAAAAACATTTTAGTAAATCTTCGGTAATTTACAAATTGTATGGAAATTAAATGTAAATATTTTGTTTTTGTCGAATGTTGTAAACGTAAATTAAGTCAATAATACAAAATACTTCACACACATATTCTTGTTCTTCAATTATTTGCAAATTAACAAATACAATTGTCTAATTTTGTGTCAATTTAGAACATTGATTCTTAATAGACAAAATTCTGTCAATAAAATTGTGTTAAAAAAACCTTGCTCGACAAAACTTGACAAAAGAAATCTTGAGAGACAAAGCAATAGTTTGTGTTTACAATTAAATGAAATTGTATTGCAGATAAACTTTGATGAATAAAATTTGTAACATAAAATTTTGTTAGATAAATCCAGATAGATGAGTCTTAATATATGAAACAATGTTTGAATAAACAAAAATGTGTGAATAAAATTTTGTTGGAAAAACCGTGATGGAAAAACCTTTTCTTCTCAAATATATTGTTTTCCTCAACTATTGGTCCTAATTAACAAATACGAACGTCGAATTTGTTGACAATTTACAACAAAAATGATTCATACATTATTTGCAAAAAAATTGTAACAATATTTCTATCATAATTTCTATTCATTTCTATTGTAACATTAATCTAATATGTTACCAATTAATAAAAATAACGAATTAGCCAAATTTACAAAATTTATATTCTATAAGAAATATAACAAGTTATAACAATTTATGATTTATGAATTTTTAAAATTAATCTTAAACCAATTAGTCAAAAATTGCAATAAAGTTTTAACGTGCATGTATAAAGTTTTAACTTGTAACCAATTTACAAAAATATTCAACTTTTGTTTCCTTCGACATTTTTCTATCGAATTTATAAACTATGTGTAAAAACGTTTACGAAATCGCGACAGAAAGTCAAACAAATTAAATTAGAATTTTACAAAATTTCCAGGAAGAAATTGTATTACTACACCTGTAAGAAAACCACAAAAAACAACACATTAAATGTATAATACGCGTGCTGCTGGAGTATTGATCTATTTCTACAAAACGGGTGTAACTATTTGAAAAAAAAACTAAAGAAAACGAATATTCTTAAGGAATCCCAAAGAAAATCAAAGGCATAGCAGCCACACATGCACCAAGAATTTCCAATAAAAACCAAATCCAAATTTCAATAAACCATTAATGAATCCAAACTACCATCCACAAAAAATCTTATTACAAAACCAAACTAAAACAAAACAACTATACAAATAAATAATCTTAGTACCTTAGTTTAGTCCACGTTCGATATAAATCATTAATTCCTGTAGCCGATTAAACTAATAAGTCTGCACTAAATACAGTGAAAACGGTCTCTTATATAAAACATTAGGCCAGTGAATGTTTTCCATTTAGTACTGAAAAGGCGCGTCGCGGCGCTTATTGGTCGCGCTTGCGCCCTGTCCCTTGGTATTGATGTTTCCGAATTTTTATAGGGGAAGGAGAACAGGAAGATTTTGTGTTTGCCATCGTGGAAAATACTAAATAGACAAGTATGGACAAACTAGATAATATAAAAAGCACTGGATAGATTGGGATTAGATTGACAATTATTAATTGATAGGACATGATTTGATAGACAAGCTAGACAGATATCTTGACAAGACTAGAGAGACAAGACTAGACAGACATGACTAGACAGGCATGACTAGACAGATAAGAGTCGACAGACTAGACAGACAGGACAGACAAGACTAGACAGACAAGACTAGACATGCAAGACTAGACAGACAAGACTAGACATGCAAGACTAGACAGACAACTCTAGACAAACAAGAGTAGATAGAAAAGACTAGACGTGCAAGACTAAACAGACAAGACTGGACATACAATACCCAACAGACGAGACAGGAGAGACAAGACTAGGCAGAGAAGGTTACACATACAAAAATAGATGGACAAGACTAGACAGACAAGACTAGACAGACAAGAGTAGACAGGCAAGACTAGACAGACAAGACTAGACAGGCAAGACTAGACAGACAAACTAAACAGATTTGACAGCCAAGACTAGAGAAACAATACTAGACAGACAGGAATAGGCAGACACTAGTAGACAGACAATATAAAGCAAACGAGACTGATCAAACAATATAATTATTTGTGTTTTTTTTATGGATGGATGGACAAACAGACGTGGCGGTGTTTGGTTTTTGGGAAAACGCTGGGAAATGCGATATGTTTGGGGAAATTCGATCGTTGGGAAACCGTTCGATGCGGCTTTAACGTTCTTAAATTATGAGTGAAAGCCGATAATTGATCAATTAGTAAAGAGATTTCAAACGGACAGATAGCTGATTGCTCGACAATTTATTAATAGTAATTCCAATGGAACTGAAGGGACGGACGCGGACGTAATGAATTATAAAATCATGAAGACTATATAGTCGAATTTGCAGAGATATAATTTGACTAGACTAAAGAGATTGCACATATTACATTGGGACAACTTGATTAGGCATACCAAATTTCACACACACACTCATGACAAATCAGTCTAGACAAACAAGACTAGACAGCTTAGTGTAGGCAAGCCAGACTAGAGAGACTACTGATAATACGTGACAAAGTCTAAATAGTCAATACTTCACAGAAATACTAAATAGGCAAGATTAGACGACTGGAAATCGTCCTTTGTGGAGAAAATATATGTTCCATGTGTGGAATGTTAATACATTTTGTGGAAATGATAACGGCGCCCACACTAGTTGGTTTTCCAGTGATCGAAAATTGTCATTCCATTCTAGGAAAGTTTCAATTACGCCCACACCGGGTAACTCAAGGGTTGAGTGAGGGAGTTTTTTAATTCACTGCTCAGACAATTTAAAACCGATTTCCACAAATTTGATCTCAAAAGATGCGTAACGAATCCGTCTAAATTATTCTTTGAGAAAAACTTGCAATAACTCGGAGTAAATGCTAAAAATCAAAAATAGACACGGGCATCTTGAACATTTGAACAAAATAAACCGGAAAATAGTGTTCATTGCTTGTATTTCCCCCGGATACACTGAAAAAAGGCCCTAAAATTATAAAGAAAATTCATCGATTTTATCAGAAATTTAGTGCTTTTTCGGTTTTTTGCCAACTCTCTGAAACTACAAATCACAGCGAAATCATTTTCGGCACTGAAAATAGACGACAAGACGAGCAAATTCTGAACTGAAATTGTTCAGAATATCTATTTCATAAGTCCATGTCTCGAAAACGGTTGCAGATAATTAAAAACGGATTACGGCATCGTCTACAGGAGGGGCGACGCGCGACCAAATTTATATGATTTAAATTTAAATAACAAAATCTTTACAATACTATTTCGATATAAAAACTATTTGTGGTTTGGATAGGTTAGGTAAGTTATTAAAAGTCATATCATATTTAGTGTCTGACTAGTCTTGCCTGCCTAGTCTTGTCTGTCTAGTCTTGTATGTCTAGTCTGTCCAGTCTTGTCTGCCCAGTCTTGTCTGTCTAGTATTATCTTATGTGTCTAGTCTTGTCTGTCTAATATTGTCGATCTAGCATTGTCTGTCTGTCTTGTTTTGGTTGTCTAGTCTTGTCGCTCCAGTCTTGTCAGTCTAGTCTTTTCTGTCTAGTCAAATTCAAATAGTTTATTTCATTAAGTAAGCAAATATTTAAAGTGCTTTTATAAGTAGTAATAGTAAGTAAGTAATATATAATCGCAGTTCAGTGAAGTTCACCAAATGAAATGTGCCACTTCCTCTTCATTCTTGATAGATTTTTATTCTTGATATTTTATTATTTGTTCATAAAATTCACGTAGGGAGTACGTTTCTATGTCGAGGATTCGATGAAGTTCCTTCTTAAGGTGTTTGGTCCTTGGGAATAATTTAATATGTTTAAGTAACGTATCGTACAGCTCCATGGAACTGTACGGTCATAGTTAACATGTGTTTTGTTTTCCTGAAATTGGTTTTATTACTAAGTATTTCCTTGGAATTTTTTTATACTAAATTCTTCGAAAACATTTTTATTTTCTGCTAAAAATAATATCGATTCGTAGACTAACAATAAGTGCCCGTTGCAGTTAGCATCCTGGTATTATCCTTCATCTCGTTCTAAACTTTCCTCGGCAGGATGCTCGAGAGTTTAGGGAAAATATAGTTCTTAGGGCATCCTTCTGCCTCTTGAACACATAAATTGCTGGTACTAACCTCCCCCAAAACATTATACCGATCCTAAGGTGGCTATGGAAGTTTGCGTAATACACTGTTTTCAGTGTCTCAATATTCAGGATCTGCTTTAATGTTCTCAAAGCATACACCTCTTTATAAGGAACTACCATCTATACGGGCCCCCATCTATAAGGAATAGACTAACACAGCACACGGAATCCAAGATAGGCCCATACAGTACAGGTTCAGAAGAGGAAAATCGACTATAGACACCATTCACGTATTGACACAAATTATAGAAAAAAAGCTACGAATTCGGAATGGAACTACATATGTATCCTATTTATAGACTTCAAACAAGCGTTTGACAGCGTAAAAAGACAACTAATAAAAGAAATGGAAGAAATGAGAATACCGAACAAGCTGATAAACCTAACAAAAATGACTATGAACAACTCAACAGCGGATATTATCACAGGAGACGGCAAAACAGGAAGACGGACTATCAACAGCACTTTTTTACAACGCGCTAGAAGGTATAATAAGTAAAGTGGGAAACAACAAAAATCATTAATGCAAAACGAAACACAAATAATTGGTTACGCAGATGACCTTGCACTATTAGCAACAAGCAAAAAGAACCTAGACAAAACTATAGTAACAATCATCAAAGAGGTACGCATAAGAGGATTGACTATCAATCAAAAGAATACAAAGTACATGCATATTGCACGTACACAAGAAGAGGACCAACAAACACAGATACAAATAGCACAGTACACATTCCAACGGGTAAACATGGTACAAATACCTAGGAGTCAGTAGACGGGAGCAACGACAGAAGTATCGAAATTAACGAAAGAATAAAGGCTTTCTGGAAATACCATAAGCTACTTAAGGACAAAAACCTCAGCACAAGCACAAAAATAAAAATCTACAAAACCAGCATTAGGGCAGTAATAACATACGCAGCAGAGACAACGTGCCTGACGAAGAGAGACGAAGAAAGAATGAGAATACTGGAAATAAAAATTATAAGAAGAACCCTGGGCCCAAAGAAAACACAAGGGCAAGAACACAGACCACTAAGAAATGAAGAACTAAAAAGTATCCTAGAAGAGGAAGACATAGTGAAATTCATAACGAATTCAAACATAACGAAGCGAATTACAAACTGGAAACAACCACTCAGTAGACCAAGAGGAAGGCCGAAAATAATATGGCAGGACCAAATACACGAAGATATGCAAATAATGGAAGTCACAGAATGGAAGAAGAAGGTGAAAGACAGGAAGGATTGGAAGAAAATAGTACAAAAGCAAAAATACACAAGAAGCTATGAATGGAAAATAGAATACGCGGACTGATCCACCGCAACAAAAGGATCAAAGAGCTCGGATCAAAGAGAATGGAGCGAATATACAAGCGGCCATAATATATAAGCGGCCAATACCCCACAAGGGGTCTATGGCCGTATGTATGTATGTATACACCCCTTTATTTAGTTTTTTATTAAGTTGAATTACATACGTAGTCCATCGTAAAGTGTCGTCTAAATGGATACCAAGCAGTTTTACGCTCTTCTGGAGTTCCAAGTTTTAATATTTTTAATATTCTGATCATTTTCATTTCATTATTTAGGATCAATCTGTTCTCATCACAACAGGTTTCCATTGTCTATATTGAGGTGTGGACGTTGGTCGATATTATATCTTCTGACCTATTTCCGATAATAATACTTGTGTCATCTGATAGTTCAATGTCATATTTGGCGTGTGTTGTAGATTTAATACAGGAAGGTTATTAATGTACAGTATGAAAACTAAGGTCCGATCTCTCCTTTCCATGTGATGTCTCTATTTCTGTTATATGGGTTCTATTTTGTCTTGTCAGTCTAGCCTTGTCCGTCTAGTCTTGTCTGGCTTGTCTGGTCTGTTTAGTCTTGTTCGTCTAGTATTGGCTGTCTAGTCTTTTCTTGTCTGTTTAGTCTTGTTTGCCCAGTCTTGTCCGTCTAGTCTTGTTTGTCTTGTCTTGTCTGTGCAGTCTTGTCTGTGTAGTCTTGTCTGTCTAGTATTATCTGTCTAGTCTTGAAATCTGTGAAAAAAAATACGAGTAAATTTATTTCACTAAAATCGTTATTTGTCCAGTTATTGAACAGTTGTGTTGTGACAAAGTGTTTTTGAAAGGGTTTTTCTTGGTGGTTACAAATATGCAAATTTCAGTTGGCTAGCTGCTATCGTTCACGATTATAAGACTTGATGATATTAGTAAAATCGAAATTTCTTAAAATTGTGTCAACGAGAATGTAATTAATTTTGTGTGTAAAAGCTAAGTGCACCTACAGGAAAATAATGAAAATAATAATAAAGTACTGAAAATAATGCTGAAACCCGTTTTCAATTATCAGAAATCGTTCTCGAGATATCGAATTTGAAAATACCTAAAATTTGAAACTTCGCTACGAGTCTTAAACGTTCAGGTCGATATCTCGAAAACGGCAACAGATAATTAAAAACCGATTAAGGTATCGTTTTAAGGAGGTCATTTTCCTATGGAGGTACTTAGATATTCCTTAAAGATAAAGAAGTACTTATTGTTAGATTCTCTGCCCGGAGAAAATTTCTAGCTCGAATTTACCAAGTCTTGTCTCGCGATCGGAGTAGCAAAATACAATTTGCATATTTGTAACCAATAGGAAAAACACAAAAAATCTACAATAACTTGATAAATAACGATTTTAACGAAATAAATTTTCTCTCATTTTCCGCCGATCTACCGATGCCATAACTTTTGAACGCTTTATCACAGAGACTTTTAGTTACCACCAATCGATTCAGCATCCTAAAATTAGTCGGAGAACATAATGGTTTCTTATAAAACTTAAAATTTAAAAATTCGTATCGACTCGGGCGTCGATCCCTTGATAATTTGTTACTTTACAACTCGTTATTCACCGTTTCACAACCTTTACAACACGTTATTCACCTTGTGTTTTTTAAAAATCGTTTTCACCACTTCGATTTCCACTGGGCAATCTGAAAATATCGCAACACAATGAATGTTAAAACAAATAATATATAAATCTGTATATTGTTTTAGCAATATTAAAATTTTCAATAACACATAAATATACAAAAAAAGAATTAAGAAATTACTATGTTCTCTAATTCACTTATAATTACTTATAAAATATATAATGACTTATAAAATAAATAAATATAATTACAAGTACAATTTGGTCCTTTCCTGCACTTTCGTGCTACAAAAGACCATTTTATGAGAGACCATGTGAGATTTCTTAATTCTTTTCTTGTAATATGGAAATTCACATAGATTTTGTCACAATTTTATTTTACATAAACATACAGCTTCTCATAATAGTATACTCAAAATTGAAACACTAACTAAACGCTTCTTTAACATGGTATCAGTATAGTTTACCAGGGTATACCCTCGCATGCAAAGTATAATGTAGAATGTGGAAAAATGACAAAGTTTTTGACAGAGAAAGAAATATATCTAAAGGCTGGCGTGGTCAATATATTAGATTTGTTGCATATTTCATTGTCCTGCTCTCGCTCTAAATAATTCCTAAAAGCCTTATCTAAATATGTCTTGTAAACTTATCTAATATAAATATAATAGCAAAGAAGATGAGTCGGCACGAGTGGTGTAGTGTCGGCACGAGTGGAGTAGGGTCGGAACGAGTGGTGGAGTGGTGACACTCGTGGTCTCGTTATAAATTAATCAAGTTCAAATTTCTATTTCAAGGTTCAAGGTATTAGTTCAAAGTATCAAGTACAAGGTATTAGGTATTAGTTCAAGGTTCTATTTATAATATATTTAAATGATATCCCAACACTACCGCAGACTAACTTAGCACTCTTCGCTGATGACACTGCCATTTACAGTCTTAGTTTCAGTTTCATAACTGCACATTCCAAGATCCATACCCATCTGACCTTATTAGCAAAATTTTTCGAAAAATGGAAAATCGCCATCAACACGGACAAAACCGAAACAATCTCTTTCACAAGGAAGAGAACTAATATCAGACTCCCAATCTCACCCAAAATTCTTGGCAACATCATTAAACCCTCATCAACAGTGAAATACTTAGGGATGAGACTAGATACCAGACTAACATATAGGCAACATGTCAAGAATACTGTAGGAAAGCTATATGAAGCCATGAGGAATCTGTACAGGCTCCTGGCAAAAAATAGTAGACTGAACCAGAAAAACAAATTACCGATTTATAAAATGATCTTAAGACCATGATCTTAAGTGGGCAAAATACAATAGGCCACTAGGCCGCAGTGTTTGAAGGGTTAATACCCGGTAGCCACGTTGGACCAAACTTTCCAAACTTTTAAAAGAAAAGAATGACGTACTCATCTCATGTTTGGTGTAACCTTGCTCGCAGCAATTTCAGGCCACTACAGGTATTCCAGAACAAATGTCTCAGATTGGCATTGAATCGAGACAGATACACGAGGATCGCGAACCTGCACTATCTGGCAAACATTCCGATGGTTGCCGATTATGTCCGTGAACTCGCTGTGAAATTATGTGCCAATCAAACAAGAAATCACAGGAACCCTTTAATACGGGGTATAACGAGTACAATCTTGGACGCTCTTCTCAAACATCCTCTCCCTTTCTCCCGCCTCCCCTTCTCTCCTGAGAAGGACCCTTAACTCCTCCCTTTCCCTCTTTTCTATTTTCAGCAGTTTTTTAAGTTTTTCCCTGCATGTCTTCCGTATTTGTAAACATTGCTGAGCAAATAAATAAAATAAGTTTTAAACACCTTTCTTTATAATGTGTAACTAACCCCTTCAGCATGTAGTATTAACCATAATAAATGTAAGTGTGGCGATCATCGCTAGGTATTTCTGTATATATTTAAGGGGGATCACAGTAAAATTTAGAAAAAAACGATTTTTTTTTCGCTTAAAAGTTGCTTTAAGGTTTTAAAAATTACATACCAAAAATTCCATCTTTTTGCGGCAAAAATGTCTAAATGTTCAAATTTTCCATTCTGCCGCAACGCCTCTCAGGCATCGCAGATTAGACTTAAAACTTTAAACGCGTTTTTCTCGAAACCAGTTTTTCTTAACTGGGCGGACTCATTGCACGGGCAAATCTTCACCGATCGATCTGAAATTTCGGTAGTATATTCCAAAAACCTATCTCTATCGAGCCACGTAAGATTTTTTTTATACTATTTGGTTTTTTTATGAACAATTTTATTTAATGACTTGTTTTTTGTTAAATTTTCAACTTTTTTTTAAAACGTGCACCATTTTGCCAAAAATCAATATATCGAAATAATCCTACGTGGCTCCATAGCTGTTGATATATAGAAACTAAAAAACGTAGATTTTTTGTTCCAGGTCAAAAATTAAGGAGTCGAGATGTCCGCCCATGGACCTCCTTCCAAAAATAGGCGTCTCCGGACAAGTGCCACACAGCCGACATTTTGTCAAAAAAATTTGAAAAAAATATATTTGTAGTTTTTTAATAATACTATTAAACTTACTTTACCGTTTTTCAATTGATCTTTTCATTGAGACAAAAAAAATCCCGAAAATATACCTCCTTTACTGCGCTCTACTGTGACGTCCCCCCTTAATTACCTTAATATAATATAAAAATATGTATTATCTATCTTTGTATTTTGTATATGTTTTTTGTTACCTGTAAATATTGTAAATAAAGAGTTTTAAATTGAAAAAAAAACTCGTAGTCTCATGTTAGAGCGCTAACTAACAAGTCTGGAGGTCCCGAGTTCTATCCCCAGTGACGGCCGCATTTGTACCAGAAGACAAATGAGAAATTAATTAGCGCAATTTATAATAACATCTAGGTTTCTGGGCCTATAAGTGTAAAATGTGGGCAAAATACAATAGACCACTAGGCCGCAGTGTTTGAAGGGTTAATACCCGGTATCCACGTTGGACCAAACTTTCCAAACTTTTAAAAGAAAAGAAAGAAGATGACATATTTGTTGTATAATTTCTTTAACACAGCTGCTTCTTTCTATCGCCATCAATAAATTTGTTTGCTTCATTAATATGTTGTTATAAAAACTGGCATACTTCTTGATACACGTTGTAGTATATTGCATGTATAAAATTCCATCTTCCCGAGTTTTGTCTTCCAAATTTTCTATAAATAAATTACCTGGAACAGACTCACTCAGCCTCCTTCCATTAAGAACGGAGACCGTGAGTAAGTATATATGATTGCACAAGGGAAGTGTCTTCACACTAAACTTTGCACACAACAAAATATCTTATTTTGATTATATATCACACTTTCAAATCGATCAATTTATTGTTTTTACTCTAGTACCCATACAAATTTTATATACACTACAATAAACTCTTCAGAACTCTTCATCTCACAATTCCTTTTATATGATATAAAATTTCTCACCTGACGACTTTACTTTAAACTTGGCAAATTCAACAGATGCTACTAAATCTTTACACTGAATTGATAAAATATTATATAACTTGTTATTCACAGTTATATAAATTAAAAGAACTGTGAATAACAAGTTATATAATATTTTTATATATTATAAGTGTGGTTAAAACATAGTGATTTTTTTAATTCAGTGTAAGTACGGATATACCACGTAGTAACGGTCGCAACCATTCTATTTACTAAATCTTTAATTTCTTCCGCCTTCATATGTGCTTTTACATTGATTTTATGCTGGTAGATAATTATTTGCGTTTGGTCGGCATTTAAAATATTTAACCACATCATTCATAACAATTTTCTAATAAAAATACTTAATATGTATAACAATTAAAATTTTCTAAAATATAAATGATATTTCGATTCCCTTTCATTTCATTATGGTTTAATACTTTATGTAAAGTGTCAATTACCATGTAAGTGTTAACACCTGCATTAATTCTAAAACAATGAGCCCTTCCATAACCTACTATAGTTGTCTTGTCTGTCTAAGCTTGATTGTATATTCTTGTCTATCTAGTCTTGTCTGTCTATACTAGAACCAGCGAGAGAATGCAGCTGGACTGCGCCGAGGTATGAGGGGCAAGGGACGCGCCGAGGAACGCGCAGGTTAGTTTGAGTTAAGAAATATGCGTCAGTTTTTCAAACACGGACAACTAAACTCCGCACACTCGAAATAATGTGGGTGTATGCGCAGAACAACGCCAAACTCGTCAAGACGATATGCATTCTCTCGCCGCGTCAGTACGAGTATAGTCTTGTCTGTCTAGTCTTATCTGTGTAGTATTGTCTGTATAGTCTTGTCTGTTTAATCTTCTGTTTCTAGTCTTGTCTGTCTAGTCTTGTCAATCCAGGCTTGTCTGTCTAGTCTTGTCTGACTAGTCTCCTCTGACTAGTCTTGTCTGCCTAGTCTTGTCTGTCTAGTATTCTCTGTCTGTCTAGACTTTGCTGTCGTGTCAAGTCTGTATAGTGTTGCTTGTTTATTCTTGTGTATCTAGCCTTATCTGTCCAGTCTTGTCTAAACTGTCTATTCTTGTCTGTCGAGTCGTGTGTGTCTAGTCTTATCCGTCTTGATGAAAATTGTTTTGATCGATATAAAATGAAAAATGTCTGACCTACGTAATTTATCTGCAATTGAATTTCACGAACGGCGATAAGATAGAGCGCGAGATTATGAATTCGCAAATTGTTCCGACTTGTGCCTATAGATTAAATATTTGGATTTTCGGAATACGCAAATAAAAACACGAAATTTTTGCTCAAAATATTGAATTCATCAAGAACTCGCAATTTTTCTCAGAGAAGAGAACATCTTCATTCAATCTCCCTCCAAATAGTACCTAAAAAAGCCAAAAATTTAGTTATTCTTCTATTCTATACCATATGTGGGGAGGGTACTGACAGGTGGGCACATTGGATGGAAGAGTTCAATGGGCCGACGTGGGAAGTACAGAAGAGGAAAAGTATAAAGATTGGGAGTCTTGCATGCTCGAGTCAGGTAAAGTCGAAATTTTAGTGGAACAAGTTTAAGGAGTGAAAAAGTCAGGAAGAGAACTTTTTTTTTAAGGGCAAAAAATTTTTAATATATATTTTGTAAGCCGGGTATTTGGGGGGTGGTGTTCTTGTTTATTTTTTGCCTTTTATGTTTATTTTTTTGTATAGTGAGGAATTTTCTGTATTGTTGTTAATAATGTCAATATAGGTAACAATAATAAAATAAATAGTTATTCTTAATTTTATAAACAAAATGTTACAAAAATCCTACTTTTCTTTAAGTACAAATTCTATTTTTTCATTAACTTCATTCGTACCCATTTTGTTGCTTTTCAGTTTCAATCTTCGTTGAATATTCCAGTTCTTTACAACATCTCACGTGTAAAGTAATCTTTTTGGTTTATCCACAGCTTCCATCGTCTCTCAGTCCATGCATTATAATATTTTGTATATTCATTCATCATCTCTTATTACATATTTACCCATTTTATCCCAAAATCTTTCTCATAGTGCTCTGAACTTAAAACATTTTGAATTACATTATCCAATCTACTAGAGTGTAAAAATGCCACAGGGAATCCCAATATCAGCACCCAACTCGAAATTCGAGTTGCATCAATAAATCATACGTATAAATTATGCGTTAGAAATCCTCAAGTTTCTTCTCTATATTATTCAGCTTCCCTATAGCAAAATCTTCTTCACGTAAGTCAGAGTGAGTTTCACCCAAATATATTTTAACCCCAATTAAAGTAAAGGAATTGGAAAGAAAACTGCTTAGGGTAATAGATAAGAAAATTGCTATCTACTCAAAATGAATATCTGCAGCAACAGTCATCAGTATCTTAAGGCTTACTTGAATTGAAAAATTCGCTATGTTTTAACCACTAATTTGTGTGAAAATAAGAAGTAAGTAGAGTTATATATTTTTACAAAAATTAGTGATTTTTCAATTCGAGTTCACGAATGAATTATTACATGTCTAAAACTGTCACAACCATCGTTTGATTCAGACTTGATTTTATTGTTCAAATGACATTGTTTTTTAAATGCAGGATTTTTCCTTTCCTTGTTCCGTTCTTTAATTTTTAAAGCTGCACCCATCAAGCCATCTGCATCTACTTTTCTTATCAATGCTAAATTTCCTTTTAAAATAGTCCAGATCCATTTTTTATTTGATCTAGTTGAATATCCAATATTATTGTCTTTTATTGTTACAATAGCCTTTAAATCATGAATTAACATATTTCAATTATGTTTAGTGAAAATGAAGTGGATGGTTGTGACTGTTACTACTTGGTAATCCATACATACTTTGAATTGAACAATTCAGTATGATAATGAATGCATAGTGAATTTTAATTTTTTTCTTAGTGAAGTACATTCTTAAAATCACTGACTATCTCAGAATCAACTATTCTGTAGAAAGAAAAGGATATTTCCTTTAAGTATGATTTTTTTATTATTATATGAAATTTATTATACATTTTCCTTGCATTGATATATAAATATTCTCAAAAAGTACACGCAATAATAATTCTACATTCTACAAAATATTTTACGTTCAGCGTTAGCATTACCCGGGGTAAACCACGTGGAGGTGCTGATACGATTTTTTACCCCTAGATAAATCGTTTTGCACAATATTATACATATGAATTTAACATAAATGAGAATGCCACTGCCAAATTAAAAATGACAGTAATACAATATTGTCATTACGATTGATCCAACCTTAAACAGAAAATACGACAGATAAATACATAATACTTAATATAATATAATTAATTACAGTACATTGCTAATTACATATAATCTTGATAATCCGACACATATGATCGGATAATCCGATATAAAACAAAACAATAACAATTTTACATATTTTATGTACAATTATATTTCAGAAAGAATAAAATATGTATCTATATAGATAAACGTGTACATACAAAAAAATATGTACAAATTTAGAACAGATAGGAAGACAATTGTAGAGTGGAGTTAGCTTGGTCAGAATCGTCAATCAAGTTTTCAGAGTTAAAAGCAGGGTGTGTTAGCCAAACCTTTTTTCAAGAACACTGTATGGTTTTTACTTTAATTTTTCTGTGCACGAGGTTTATATCTGGAGGTTTATACCTCTATAAGAAAAGACATATGTTTCCCCAGAGCGCCGGATTAACCAACCGGATTATCAAGATTATACTGTTTTATAAATATAAATAACTATAAATTACAATACATAACATATCTATTATTCTCTCGCTCCAAATGTTGAATTGAAGCTTGTACACTAGAATTTTTTAATCTTCTGCCAATCTCAGTCAAAACCCCAACTGACCAATCTTTTTTGCACATAAATACATCGAATGATTAAATGAATAATTTACAAAATTAAATTAGTGAGTAGCTTACCTTACACTTAATTCTTTATTAGGAAAGCATGTCTGCTTCTCTACTTTTCTTGTCTTGCATGCTTCATTGTTCTTGTCTCACTACAAATTTTTCTTAAAAGCCTTCCACATATTTATAAACTTATCTAATGATTCCCCATCTACGGTCTTTGTCTCACAGATAATATTTTCATGTTCAATCTATAAAAATATTTAAATTTATTATTAAAACAATTACAAGGTAATGAGAGAATGGAGGATAGGAATGGAGGAAGAAGGAATTTCCAAATTAAAAATAGGAAGAAAGAAGGATAACCTTGGATTAGACTGTCTGGCTATTGCAGACGACCTGGCCGTGCTAGCAGAAAACATGAAAGACTAGAAGACAAATCAATATACTGAAAGAGACGGCAGAGAAGGCTGATATGACAATGAGAAGACAAATATCTTATGAAAAGACTAAAAAGAATATTTGTCAAACAGAAAAGATGCACCAAGACAGATCACAGCAAAATATGGTAAAATCAAGAGGGCCAACAAGTTCAAATACCTGGGAGAAATAATCCAACCAAACGCTTTAGACAAAGAAGCAGTCTAAGCAAGAGCAAGAAAAATGGAACTGGCAATTCCAATTGACAAAAAATATGTATAAAAAAAGTCCATATCCATTAACACAAAACTAAGGCACTACAATACAGTTATTAAACCAGAAGGCCTCTATGCCTTAGAATGCCTCACGCTAAACACATCCAGACAAATAGAGGATATAGAAAAAAGGAGAAAAAGATTATATGGAAAATCGTAAGACCAAAATATGAAGATGGAAAATGTAAACTGAGAAGCAACAAAGAGATCTACAAAAAAACAGAAAAAATAACAGACACACCTTCTACGGACATATTAAAAGAATGAGAAACACCAAAACACAGATCACATGGATCATGGTCAGCAAAGACATGGAAGAAATGGAAATAGATGGAGAGGAGGTAGAGAGAAGAGAAGAAATGAAAATAGATGGAGAAGAGGTAGAGAGAAGAGAAGAATTCGGAAAGAGGATCAGACAATTTCAGGATTTTCAGAAAAGGCAAAAAAGAAAACAGGAGCAGAATGGACAGAAGACAGAAAGAAACACCATAGAGAAAAAATGAAAGAATACTGGAAGGGAAGAAAAAAAATGAATCATGAGAAGTTATTTCATGTGGTCGATAGTAGGCCAAAATCGAAGGAAGAAGAAAACAATTACACATTTTGTGTATAATTTCTTTAAGGGGTAAGGCCACTGTAACGGCCCAAAAAAAAAAGGTTTTTTCACTAATTTTTTGCTCCCGAAATTGAAGGTATTTGAAAAAAAACTTTTAATGGTGTTATCAGGCATACATTAACCTTTATTATAAAATTTTTTAACAGTAAAAAAAAAAACAAAATGGCGGTTCCACAGCTATCTTCCCGGGACATGTTTTGCTTCCAGGGCTCCGCGGCACGCAGCACCACTGGTGCACTTTTGAATCTAGAACAAAAAAAAAAAACCATTAATCTAGAGGGCTATAGCTAGAGAATGTCGATCGGATTTTAAAAAGTATCAATTTTTGTGGATTTGGCGTGCGTTTGAAAAAAAAAATTGATTTTTGACGAAAAAAACGAAAAAAAGTTTTTTGTTAATAAAAAATCAATAAATAAATTTCTTAAAAATTCCGATCGACATTCTCAAGATAATGTAAATGTTCACATCTGGTTAAAATTTCAAGTAAAAAAAATGAAAATTGTTCGAGTTATGCTGCGTGCCATTTTGAAAAACCATGTTTCGAGAAAAACGCGTTTAAAGTTTTGCGAATAGTTTTTTATTGAAAAAAAATAAAAAAAGAAGTTAAAAAAAAATTTTACCGTTAGTCTGCAATCCCAGCACCATACATTTGTCCTTCGATAGCCAAATTTTCGTCTTCTTCGTCTTTCCTGGTTGATTTTTGGAGAGCGCGCGCACTTTTAGCCGCGTCGCTCAGAGATGTCTCCGCGTGCGTGATGCGTTTGGCGTCGCTTTCGATGCAGAAATTATATAACTGTACAACAATTTCCACCTCCAACATCTTGAATATTTGCAAGACGTTGGTAAGGCCGCCATTGAATATGCAAACAGCGATATCCGTCGCGATATCTAGTACAGTTTTTCCGCTTGAGTATGCTTTGGGGGCCAAACTCCAAACGGTAGCGTTGAAACTTTCGTTATTGTTTTGAGTATAGGCCCCCAAGCAACGCTCCAGCAACTCGTCCCGGCTCAATTCCATGTAGATGGGTTTGATGGCTTGATAAACCTCCTCACTCATTGGCTGATTGTGATGATACGCATCCAAGGCATTTTCTGCATTCGCTTTCTTCCAACTGCACCAATTCTCCGAACATTTTTCGTGCTGAGGCTTTTCATCCGTTGACATTTTGTGAAAAAGGGTTGCCCAGATCTCATTTTTCATATTTTTGATGGAATAGGGATTTCGACGGATTGCTAAGCCGTAATAAATGCTTAGTTCGTCAATCAATTTGGCAGTGAGTTTTCCTCTTCCCCCGAGACCTTTTGTTCCTTTTTTTAAGTTTCTCAATCGAGTTCCCATTCTTTTTTGCACGTGATCTATGCACTCTTTTTTTTTAACTTCAACATTTTCATAAGGCTTCGAATCCACGATGCCTTTGAAAGTTTTGGAATCGCCATCTCCGATATAATTGCAGTATTTTATTCCGTATAAATCTTCTGAGCGTTGGAACATTTCGACGACAGCATCGACTTCCATTTTTCCCGATGATCCTTCGTGATTGGCTTGGCATTCATCGGCGTGACTTATTTGCCATTCCTCGAATTCCGTTGTTCCGTTTTTGGACTTCCAGTGCTCGCATGATTTGCAATACTTTGATTTCACTTCGACGTCGATTATTTTTCCAGATGACCAGCCGATCAATGACGTGACTCCAAAAAGCGATGAAAATCCGCGTTTTCGCCATGAGCCATCACCGGAAACCGTTACTCCGTCAGTTTGTCCATTTTTCTGGCTTTCCTCCTTCTCTTCTTGCGCTGCTTTCTTCATGCTTGCATCTCTCACTGCTTTCGTTGCGATTGCTATCGTTTTGACCAATTTATCATAAAATGAATGAAAAATTGGGCGTGGCAAATCCATGAACGCGCAAAATTTTTTGATTCCATGTAATCCTATTCCAATCAGTCGCATTGCAAGCACGATTCTGCGATTTATTTCATATGCATTGTGAATGAATTTGGAACTCGGAATATCTACATCGGGACATTTTGGGGAAACGATTACAATTTTGAATCCTAAACCACGAGGACTTCTTTCTCGAAACGCAATGTCAGATCCGCACGTTTTGCACTTCACGTGCTGGGCAATAACGGCAAAAACGGCGCAGAAATTGATGATTCTATAGCCGAATTGACTATTAACATCGAATTCCTCGTTGCAGTCCTTCAGTTTTTTCGGCTCATCACTCTCACGTTCGTATTGATTCAAGGGTCGTTTCTTCCCGCCTGACCGACGCCGCGTTGGATACGAGGTTTTCGTACCTTTTTTTCCAAGATACACTCGAGCACTCATTTCAACTACACGTTCGTAAATTTTACAGTGAAATTGTAAAGAAACCACGAAAAACACGCAAAAATCGTCGCTTATGAAGAATCAATCGCTCTTTACTGTGCGCTTGCTGTCTCTAAACTAACGGAATTTTTCTTGATAATGCTCAAAAGGATCGAAAGGACACGTGGAACATTAATACCGGCGGTTAGGAGCAATGGGGGGGGGGGGGGGCCTATTGTGTCGTCCCTTTTCGTCATTACCGCAGGTAGTCGTTTCGGAGCAAGTTTTGACACGCTTGGCGGCGACCTTCATTTCCTAAGGACAACAAATTTTTTTTCGCACAGGACCTTTTTTTTCTTATTCTAGAGGGTTTAAACTATTTTTTAAGCCAATAAAAAAAAAATCGATTTTTCAAAAAATTTACAGTGGCCTTACCCCTTAACGCACCTGTTGCCTTCTTTCGTTATCGATAGATGTGCTTGGTTCATTACTTTTCCATTCTTAAATTTTTACAGCTGTAGCCACCCAGTCAACTGCATGTATTTTCTCATCTATGTTAAATTTCTCTATTAAATAGTCTAGATCCCCTCTTCCAATAAAATTTATTTGCTTCACTTCTATGCCCTTGCAACGTTTAGAATTCTCTAGGTTGAAACTCCTGCCTGTAATTGATCCATTATCATTGTCTGTTCTTGTTTTGTCAACCTCTTTGTCCTGAATTTATCTACATGTCCAACATGTGTTTCTATAAATTTCTCACTTATTGTTAGTGAACCTAAAAAATTTCATAGTAGCATAGTTTTGGAAACAATTAATTACAAATTACCATTTCCAAAAATCTTTACGATTATCCTTGATGGACAAATTCCTGGAATTTTAATAATGGGTAAGCTCTCAGCCCTTACTGTAGAATGGCTTTCATATCCAAAATTAACATTTAAATTATTTCTGAACTTAATTATAAAATTATAACCAACAAACCCGACGAGTTTCTTCAATTACAATTGTAATAAATAATTTCATTACCATTTGCATGTTTGTTTCTTCTAACACATGCATAATCAACTTGTCCATATTTTCCTTTGACATCCATGTTTCAAATTCTGCAATGTTCCTTTAACTTAAATTAGATTGATAAGATAGAATTGGTGAAACCATCCTACATTATATATAATCATATAAACTTAAAACAAATGGAACACAGCCTAAATATATAAATATATTCAGCCTTTTCAGAGCTTTATAACAATTATTGAAACTTTTTAGGACTACGAAAACAAATCTCACATGAAAAAGTTATTTTACAGCTTTCAGTCCACCTTCGTGGCACTCAACAAAAATCATAAAAATAACATTGTTTTTAAGATCATGTCTTTCCGATACCTTAAGTGGATAGCAATCTGTGGACGCGTTACGAGATATATCTCTCATCAGCACAGCTTTGCTTCCATGAACAATAATTTGTAAACCACTCACTTGAAAACCCATGTGGTGTTTAGGGTTAGATGTTTATAATTTTGACATTTTGTGAGAGAGACATGAACTTAGCAGGTTATTGATTGAACTGATAAGATAGAATTGGTGAAACAATCCTACGTTATATATAATCATACAAACTTAAAACAAACGGAACACAGCCTAAATATATAAATATATTCAGCCTTTCCAGAGCTCTATAACAATTATTGAGTCTTTTTAGGACTACCAAAACAAATCTCACATGAAATTTGTAAGTTATTTTACAGCTTTCAGACCACCTTCATGGCACTCAACAAAAACCATAAAAATAACATTGTTTTAAGATCAAGTCTTTCCGATACTTCAGTGGATAGCCATCTGTGGACGCGTTTCGAGATTTATCTCTCATCAGCACAACTTTCCTTCCATGAACAATAATTTGTGTTATTTTACAGATTTCAGTCCACCTTCGTGGCACTCAACAAAAACAACATTGTTTTTAAGATCTGCTAAGTTCATGTCTCCACCATACCACAATGGGTTAAACACCACATGGGTTTTCAAGTGAGTGGTTTACAAATTATTGTTCATGGAAGCAAAGCTGTGCTGATGAGAGAAAAATCTCGAAACGTGTCCACAGATGGCTATCCACTTAAGGTATCGGAAAGACATGATCTTAAAAACAACATTATTTTTATGGTTTTTGTTGAGTGCCACGAAGGTGGACTGAAAAATATAACTTACAAATTTCAAGTGAGATTTGTTTTGGTAGTCCTAAAAGACTCAATAATTGTTATAGAGCTCCGGAAAGGCTGAATATATTTAGGCTGTGTTCCATTTGTTTTAAGTTTAAATCAGATTGTTTAATAGTTACACCATGTTCTTATATCTGTTTAATATTAAGCAGAATCTTTTGGTTTTGAAAAGCTTCCTTTTTTTCTTCTGGACATAAGAACCAACCAATGCGTTGTAACAGGTCAATCTGATAACGCTGTCAAAAATATGTTGACAGTGAGAATGTAAACAAACCAGTGGCTGAAAAACTTTCAAGGCAAGGATGAAATGTCAATGTGTGCGCAGAAATTGTATCTCCTAGATTGGATGACATGTCGGGAAGCGGTAGATAAATCAAGACTATATACTCGCGACCTCTCGATCTAAGATAATAAAGTGGCAAGGACTGTTGTCTACAAATAGGTTAGATTGGATGACGTACTGCGAAGCAGTAGGTAAATGAAGACTACATACGCGCCACCTCTCGACCCAAAATAAGATAAAGTAGCAAGGCTGTTGGTTTAATCTATTACAATGCTAATATACACAACAAAAATATTTTGTTTTATTTCAAACTTTTTTATTACCACTGTTCCACGCGTTTGCGGCAATTTATTTTCAAAACTAACACCCAAGGGAACCTACATGTAAGTAACATCTACCTAAAATTTTATAATAATTAATGGTTAAGTATTAGAGGCAGACTTGGGCAGACTCGTAGCAACTGGCGCCTCTGTGGTACAAATTGAACCAACGTAAAACACACAGTGGCGGGTACACAATTTGGCACTGGACGAATTATGTATTTCTTTCAAAATAAGTGGCTAAATCGGATTTATCTGGTCTAATATAACCTACTCAGGTTATATTAGACCAGATAGGTCCAGACCACATATCGATTCAAAATAAGAAAAATTACTACGGTTTCTAGCTACAAAGTTTCTAAAATAAGGGGGTTAGATTAGGTTATATTAGAGTCAGATAAATATAGACCACATATCTGGCCGCAGCGCGACTTGGATCCAAAATAAGAAAAATTACTACTTTCTAGTTAAAAAGTAGACCATAGGTTCGTAACCTGTTCAATACCATTGCCCCTGTGACCTATTCGAAAACGGATTTAAGACCTAGGCCACACTACGGCTCAACCGCCGCGGTTTTTAATCGCGTGATTTTGTGACTCAAGTAGGCTAATACAAACGGCCTTGCGGTTTTTTCTCGCGACTGATTTTTACCATAGCGTACTGTGTGTTTCTCGAGCGATTTCGCGGTTATAGCGGTTACCGCTCGCGTAAAAAAAACTCTTAGGTTAGGTCTCGGCCTAACCCCTACTTTAAAATGTAATCAAAACAAACAATACATGCAAATACAAATATCTTTATTAATAACAAATTATACTGCAATCTTAAAATTTTAATATATTTGAATAATCAGTGTGAAGGTTGGTATTGATTTGCATTCATAAGTCTTTTTATGTTAGGTTTAGTTTCACTTAAAGCGCATCTCAAGTCATGTTCCACATTAAGACGGTTTCTGGCCTTTCTTTTAATGTAACTAAAGTTGAAAAACCACTCTCACATCAATAGGTGGTAGCAAATGGTATCAACATTTTTAATGCTCTATTAGCTATAACAGGATATTCGGCACTTGCTTTACGCCAAAATGTGCCGAGACCATAATTTTGAAATTCTACTTTTAAAGTACTCTTCTCGCGCATTCCGAGAAACTCCACTTTGGCCGCCACATCTTCATCCGTAATAATGTCATCATCAGTTGAAAATGGTCTTAATATCCAAGAATTGAACTGACGAGTATCCATATCCAAAAAATATTGCTTCAGTGAGTCTATTGCTGCAGATAAATGCTGAACTAAAGAAATTTTAAGCTTAATTTTGTTCGGTTCGGTATTTACCGATTGCTCATACAGATGTGTGAACATCGACACATCGCCAACTTGCACTCAGCGTTGGTAAAGTTCCAATTTACGCACATAACTTGCAACTGTATCCTGCCCTGTCAAAATATTCGTGATATTTCGTTGCAATGAGATATTAAAACTGTAAATTTCACATGATAAAATCAATTAGATAGGCCAGCTTTTCGATAAATGTTTTATCGTGTATTTTTGAAAAAAACTTTTTCTTTTTGTGTTCTCTGTTTTTCCAAAAATAATCAATCCTATTTCTTCACGGAGCTCGTAAACTCTGGTTAGAAGGGGATAATTCTTTTCCTCGGGATAACCAGCGTACCCATGTGTGATATAAAAGAGAATTAAATTTGGCACCAACTTCTTCCCATAAAACTTTGAATAATCTACAGTTTGTAGCACTGCCACGAATCTGATTCTCAATTTTCACAACGTCATTCAATGTGCTTAGCAAATCTGGTGAAAACGTTTTAACAGCCAAAGCGTAGCGGTGTATCAGGCAATGGTTAGATATAACTTGGGGATCAACTTGTTTCACGAGTGCTTGAAATCCAGAACGAACACCCATCATGGCGCCTTCCATGATGGGTATTCGTTGGGGGTTCGATGGGTGTCTGTACATATAATATACATTGTACATATAATGTACATTTAATATACCGAGTAAATACGAGTAATTGTGAACACGAAGCTACATCTGTTGACTCATCTAATTGCAGCGCAAATATAGGACTTTCAGTAATTTCATAAAAAATAGCTTATATCCAAAATATCGTTACTCAACTCTCAAATGCGACTTTGACTTGTTGTATTTGAGAGTGATATTTGTTTAATTTTAGCCACATGTTGCGCACCAATAACGAGCGATACTGCAACACGCAAACAAGGTTTGATGAGCTCCTCTCCTATAGTGTGCGGTTTTTTGTTCATAGCAATGTGTTAAGAAATCTGATATTAAGCTTCCAGACACGATTCATTTGCCTTTTTGCATATTTCCTGTGGAATCCAACCGCGAAGAAATCAGAAAGCTCTCTTTTTTCTTAAAAAAATCTATACTTTTCCTACGAACTCTTTGTGAACTTCCTCGAAATGTTCCTTTAATTTGCTTGGTTAGATGTTGTCTGGATTAAGCACTTTATTACATAAAACACAGTGAGGCTTTTGTATATTCCTCTCTACAATATTCGTGAAGCCCCATTTTATTTTTTTTCCGGATGTAGAAGCCACTGTTTAGATTCGCGCAAGTATTACGGCAAGTATTAGGAAGTTACGTGCAAGACATAAGTCTTGATCCAAAAATGCAATTAACACGGCTTTTTTTTTAATAAATGTATTTATCTACGACCACTATTGTAAATGCCCATTACACGGAAAAAAGTACACTCTAAAAATTACAGTTTAAATAGTAGCAGCGGCCTTGCGAATAGAAATTTGTTAATATTGCAGTCGCATACTGTAATTTTTAAAACTTATTTACTAATAATACCGGAAACTGTAATTTAAAAAAACAATTGTTAGTTTTTACAGTTTCAAATTCGTAAGGCCGATGCTACTATTTAAACTGTAATTTTTAGAGTGTACTTTTTTCCGTGTATTGTACAGTTAACATACACGCATGCTACAGTCCGCGATTAATGATAAGTGATTGATAACACACACGTGCGTTTGGTTTACGATTCGTTGATTGGTTAAGAGCCCCTACTATTGGTAAATATAGTACTCCGAGATTTTCAAACAATCGGCCAACAAGGACCACGCAAATATCATTTCTTTGTAGGTCTAGTTTCCTTCTTTCTCTTCCAGAAGTCTTTCATTCTGGTCGACTGCGCAGCTCTTCTTTGAGCAGTCCATTCTCCTCTGTTGAGATTCTTCTTCTGCCCGACAAGAATTTTGAGGCCAACATTTTTTTTTCTGTACTCTATTCGGTTTAGACAATCTTCTTCAGTAATTTTGAATTTTTGAAGTTCTTCCTTCATTTGTTTTACATAGCCCCCTTGCTCTGTATAGTTCCAGATTTTATCAAAAATTTGTTCGTTTAATCTTGAGCAATCCATGCGGACCATATGTCCGTAGAACTGAAGTCGTCGTTTTCTGATCATCACTTCAAGGTTGTCAATTTTACTATAAATTTGTGCATTTGATCTCAGTCTATAACCTTCCTGTGTTTTCCTAGGTCCATAAATACTTCTTAAAATTCTTCTTTCTATCTTGAGCAAACTCTCCTTTCCGGTTATATTTGTAGTTTCCATGTACAAGATTATTTCCGTACAAGATGACTGGTCTAACAGCTGTATTCAAATGTCGTAATTTTGCATTGATAGACAGGTTCTTTTTATTGTATATATTTTTTGTACAAAAATGTAATCTTTCCAATTTCCCTTTTTTCTTCTCAATTGCCAATTTATCCGTCCCATTGCTACTAATTATTTCTCCAATATATTTAAATCGGTCAGTGACCCTGATGCTCCCATAATTTGTTTTTATCATTTTCTTAGTATATTTCTGATCACTTGTCATCATCTCTGTTTTTACCAACGAAATCTGTAAGCCCGCTTTTTCTGCTGTTTCTTTTAACTGATCAATTTGGTTAATAGCTTCCTGTTCTGATTCAACAAACAGCGCTATGTCGTCAGCAAATGCTAAACCTTTGACTTTGAGGTTCTGATTCTTTCTACCAATTTTAGCACTTGAATCGTTCTTCTTCCAAAACGTCCTCATGACTTTATCCAAGACCAAATTAAAAAGCAGTGGTGATAGACTGTCCCCTTGTCTTAGCCCTGTTTTAACCTCGAAGGGCTCGCTAACTTCATTTAAAAATTTGACTCTGGAAATCGTATTAGTTAACGTAAGTTTTATTAAATTTATGGTTTTTTGATCAACTTGGTATTCCTTCAATGTGTCAAAAACAGTATCCCTATCTACTAAATCATACGCTTTCTAAAAATCAACGAATGAGATAAAGATATTCTTTGGCCTGTTGTTGTAATATTTTAATATCAATTTTAAACTAAGAATTTGATCTGCACACGATCTATTCCTTCTGAAACCACCTTGGAACTCACCAAGCTGTGGTTCGATCTGTGGTCTGTTTAGAAGTAATTAAGCAAAGTAATTTTAACTGTTTGTTTATTATAATGTTAAATAATGTACCTAATAAGAAATACATTTGTTACATCAAACATATTTTTCTTATTAAACAGAAACAAATTAGTGTGGTCGTAGATAAAGTATAGTACATGACACGAGTTGTAAGGCAATTACGTACAATTTACGTAATATACTATTATGTGACTGTACACTAAGACTTCTACAAATTAACTAATTTAAATTAATATTACAATATCAAGTTTGGCACAAAAGGCGTGGCCATTACAATATTTCATGGAGTGAAAATTGGTAACCAATTGCCGGGAATTCAGATAATTAGAGGGCGAGATAACTAGCAGACACGTGTTTTGGTTTTCTTGAATAGAACAAAAAATGCAAAAAAAAAATAACTGGGTATAGTACAATAATGATAATCAGGCGGTTGGTTAGTCCGGTATGTTCAGCGATAATTTGGAATTTTTGGATAATCCGGCGGTTGTATGGTACCTATGTCGGAATATCAGGCGGAATCAGGCGACAACGACACGGCTGCTAGAGTGAAAGTAATACTACTGCGCGGTTTATCTGTAATATTTTTTTATATTCTTAATAACTATCTATTCTATTCAATAATTAGTATGACATAATCAAAAAAAAAAATTATAAATTAAAACACACACGGTGTAAGTTTCACAAATGAGTTTATTAAACACTTTATCGATTTCGGCTTCTTAGGCCTTCGTCAGAAGTTTACACAAATTACAAGTTTACAAGTCTATATATACAATTTTTTAACATCTGTGAGTTACAATGGGATTAGTTCGGAAATTCCTAAAGAGGATTTGGCCGGTATTAGAAATAATAAACTCATTTGTGAAACTTACACCGAGTGTTTTAATTTATAATTATTTTTTTGTTACAATGTTTCACCTAGCGCCTACAGCTGAATCTTTAAATTTTATGACATAATAATTAAGCTCTTGGTTACCCCCGCAGAAAAGCTAATTCACCCCCGTGGGGGTAATTACCCCTAGGTTCGAAACCCAGGAAGTAGACCCTTCACAAAATTTATTCAAATTATTTGTCACAACGTCCGTTCACTACAATGCGTTTGCGCAAAACTTTCAAATAGTTGTGAAGTTGCTGACGAGTCTGTCTCTACTTCTGTTCCTAATTAATAATGTATTATTAATATAAACATATTAGTTATTGTGGAAGAGAAGTAGAGGTAGGGCCGTCAACATCCATTTGAAAGTCTTGCGCATGCGCGTTATAGTGAAAGGACATATACGTAGTTATTGTCTACAACTTAATTTAGCAATAATAAAATCACATGTTTTTTTTAATAACTTTTATTAAATGAAATTGCAATTCTATTCTCGTGCTAGAGTCGGAGTCGGCGGTCAACAACGTTCGAGCTGGGCCGTTTGAGTCTAGTTGGGTTATGTTAGGTTAGCAACCAAAGAGTGTGGACATAGTAGCGTAGGGTTAAAACGTAGTTCGATGCATTTAACCCTTAGCCTTGGCAGAAATTAGAACTAACGTAAAAACACGAAGTTTTAGCGATTTCACGGTTTTAACATAGTCTAGGTCAAAGGTTAGATTGGATAATAGTAGAACAGAGAAATACAGAGCACATATCGCGCGACCTCGAATCTCGATCCAAAATAAGAAAAAATAATTCAAATTTGCCTTGCGACTTGCACGCCCTCCTTATATGCGTTATAATACGTTTTTACCACGTACTTTATTACACTAGTTTTATTTTTAATTGCTTATCTAAACAATAAATCGAAATTTAATTAAATAAGTTCGACAAATAGTTTTAATTTTTAATAATTTTTGTTTGGGCAAATTAAATTTACAAATTTCCATGCATTTATTATGCAACAATCAGTTGATAATCGATTTAGTTCTGATTATTTTTTCTGATTTATCAATTGCGAATCGATAAATTCAATTTGTTGAATTTTGCAAATGTGTTCAGTTTTATCTAGACTTATGACTTTTGAAGGAAATACATTTTCTCGCATTTTCCGCAGGTTTCACGAAGTCATAACTTTTGAACGGCTTATCACATTTTCACAGATGAAAATTCACAGATTTCTAGTTTGCGCCAATCGATTAAGCATATCTCATATTCCTGGCTTCAATTAAGAAGTTTCAATTAAGGAGTGCGTTTTCGTTTTTTTTGACAAAGTCTCTGCAACTACAAATCCCAGCGACATCACTTTCGGCACACTAAAACTAGACGACAAGACGATGGCAAAACGATGTATAAATTGTTTGCAAAGAATTTTTTATTGTGAATTTCTTAATTCAAATTTTCCAGAATTTCTAACTCATAAGTCTATATCTCGAGAACGATTGCACATAATTAAAAGCGGATTCCGGCATCGTCTTCTGGAGGTCATTTCCCTACGGGCGCCCTCAGACTTCCTTAAAAATATTAAGAACTTTTAAATTGTGTGCTCGGGCAACAAAATTTCGCTCGATTTTGCCAATTATGTCAAGTCATATCTCGCGAACGGAAGCGGCTAGCAAAATGCAATATGTATATTTACAACCAGCAGTGAAAATAGGCACAAAACTTTCAGGCACACTTTGAAATTTTCCATTCACTTGATAAATAATGATTTTAAGGAATAGTATATTATGCAACTGGAGTGGTTGTTAATTGTCCTCGAGAGCGAAATTCGCTCATTCGCTCTAGAGGGCAATTGATAATGCAGCACGAGTTGCAGATAATATTTTTTATTACTCATGCATGGGGACGTATCATACAAGTTTAAGATCCAGGGGCCATCCAAGAAATCAAAAATGAGTAATAAAATCAATAATTTCCTCTCGAGCGAATGAGTATGAATGAGCGAATAACTCAATTTTGCTCTCGTGAGCAATTGACAACTTACCGCCCTTGTTGCACAGTATTTTCTCACATTTTCCGCCGATATTACGCTCTCATAACTTTTAAATGGCTTATTACAGAGACTTCTAGTTTGCGGCAATCGATTCAGCGTCCCATAATTAGTGGAAAAACATATATGATATTTCTGGGAAGCTTTCAATTAATAGATCCTACCAAACCAGCGATCGATCCGCTTGAGGAATCTTACATTTTAATTCAGTACTCGGGCAATTTTCAACCGATTTCCAAAAATTTGGTCTCGAAAGGTGCGTAAGAAATCCGGCTAAATTATTCTCTGGGAAAAACTTACAATATCTCACAATCAGAGGAAATGACTAAAAATTACAAATAAATACAATAGCCTATATTTCGGGCATCTTGAGCATATCCTGTTCAGTACTTCCATTTAAAACTGAAAAACGCCATAAAATTTTCCGAAAAAATCGCCAAAAAAAACTATCGTTTTGATCAGAAAAATTGTGCGTTTTCGGTTTTTTGACACCTCTAACAAATTACAAATCCCAGAAAAACCATTTTTATTACTTTTTCGTTAAAAGTGCTATATTGGCTCACGTTTTTTAGTGGGACAAATGGTATTTTTGGCTGTATTACCACATAACTTGGGTAACGCACGCAAATATTCAATATAGCTTAAGTTTAAGTTACATTAAAAAAACAATTAAATAATAGTATATTTTGTAATTAGGGCGGTAGGTCGTCAATTGCACACAAGAGCGAAATTGGGCGCACGAACGAAGTGAGTGCGCACATCCGCTCGAGAGGGCAATTGACAATACCGCCCATGTTGCAAACAATGACTATATAATACTACTCATGCGAGAGGGGATGTATCATATACAAGTTTGGGATCCAGGTGCTATCCAAAAATGAAGGATTTTCTTTTTCAATTGTCTCCGGTGGTGTGGATTCGTCATAAGAACTCTCCTCAGTCTCCGGTATCACCATAGAATTTTCACTCATTTTAAAACGTTTTCTCTAATTTTAATTTTTATTTTGTACTGAAAAAAAAATCATTCACTTTCACGTCACTTTTTTAATTTTGAGGTCTTGATTCTGTTTGTTTTATTTATTAAATTGGTTTTTTTTTATGTAATCTAGCGATATTGAATATTTGCGTGCGTTACCCAAGTTATGTGGTAATACAATCAAATGTGGCATTTCTCGTACTAAAAAACGTGCGCCAAGATAGTACTTTTAATAGATGCGTAATAGAAATAAAATAAACACAATCTAGGTCTCAATATTCAAATAGTAACCTGAAAGTGATTTTTATTTCATTACAAAAAAAAAATTCTCCACACCACCGGAGACTGTGAATTGAATAAGCAAATTCTTCTTTTTTCTTTCTATCTTCTTTGGTTGGCCCCTGGATCCCAAACTTGTAAGATACTTCCACTCCCATGAGTAATAAAAATATTATCTGCAACACGGGCGGTATTGGCAATTGCCCTCTCGAGCTAATGTGCGCACTCATTTTGTTCGTGCCACCAATTTCGATCTCGTTCAATCTCTCGACCAATTGACAACTTACCGCCCTAGTTGCAAAATATACTATTTCGGCACACTTAAACTAGACGAAAATACGAGCAAATCGATGTGTAAATTGTTTGGAAAGCTTAAATTTTTTATTGCAAAATTCTGAATTCAAATTTTCCAGAATTTCTTAGACTTCATGAGTCCATAGCTCGAGGACGGTTGCAGATAATTTAAACGGATTACGGCATCGTCTTCGGGAGGTCTTTTCCCTGCAAATGCACTTAGATTTCTTAAAAAATATTAATTAGTTTCCCAGTTCTGTGCTCGGGTGACCAAATTTCGTGAAATATCGCTCGATTTTGCCAAAAATGTCAAGTTATATCTCGCGAAAGGAAGCGACTAGCAAAATGCAATTTGTATATTTACAAGCAACAGGGAAAACACTTTCAGATACACTTCGAAATTTTCCATTCACTTGATACATGATGATTTTAAGGAAATACATTTTCAAGACTAGACAGGCAAGACTAGACAGACAAGGCTAGACAGACAAGATGAATGCTCAACATATTTAAATCAAAGAAGTTGATGGCCTTAAAAACATAAAGGGATTACGTTTACTGTTTATAGTCCATTAGGATCTCGAGATAGGCCAAACTATAAGCCTGGAATCCACAATTGTTAGATGATCCAAAATGCAAAGAAAATATTATAAGAATAGTACCCGAAAACGGCAGTGCAAACTGTATTAAGATATTAGATTCAAAGGGAACTCATCAACACTCCAAAATTCTTATGCAATTCTTAAATGGACGAGAATTGCGTAATCTTTACTTTCAAACTCTTATTCCTAAATAAATGTGCCATTTTGATTTGTTTGGTGGCAATGGAGGAATATATGTGAAGAAAATATTTCAATGAATCACAGACACACAAGTATTATCCATTCAATGAAAGCTTCTGCACCAAGACATTTATTTAACCATACAAGATCATTCTAGTTAAGGATTCTAGTTCAATCTAGTTAAGGACCAGAGAGTAGATAGGCCAGATTACAGGCTAGACCAGTGGTTCTCAAACTTTTTTTCCCGCGGCACCCTTATCGAGCTAAAACAATCTCGCGGCACCCTTGTCGAGCTACAAACAATTTGACTTTTTAGACAAATTTCGTTTGAAGATTTCTTCACGTTTATGTACTAAATCAGACTGATTTCATTCCAGATGTCTTTTTAATTTGTATGGAACCAAGCCGCTGTTAGCATTTTATGACAGATAACGCATTGCCCTTCCGGTGCTTGTTCGTTCCCAACAGAAACAAAGCCAAACGATATGAGGTAGCTAGGATCATATTAACTTATTTTTCCTCGGATTATCTTTTAGTCGTGAGTTGCGCTTTCGCGAACTGAGGCAGACGAACTTGATTGATATAGACCAATCCAGATTTTAGATAATTGTCTATAATTTTGCATTAAAAGTAGGAACTCAAATTCGTTTAGCTCCTCATGTAATTTTCTTTTTACATTTCTTGATTATTACTGCGGCACCCCAGGCATACTCTCGCGGCACCCAGTTTGAGAACCACTGGGCTAGACCGACAAGACTAGACAGATAATATTAGACAGAATAGATTAAACAAGACAAAAACAGATGAGATAAATATAATTTGTTTCTTCTTTCAGATGTAGCTATAATCCATCTAGAAATATCAGTCTTTCATCATGAATCGAATGAAACAAGCTCACTTCTTCTCGATCCCCACTCAGGGCAATCTGTATACGATAAAGAATCTACATTTAGCGAACGACACGAACAAGTTATTAATAGCAACGCTGAAGAGGCAAGTCTTCTGCTTCGAATACGTGGAGAATTCCGCCGGGATCCTGATACCCACCGCCAAAGAGATTTCCTTCACGTATATTCCAAGTAAATATTCTATTTATAAAACACATTTCCATCGCGAAATTATAATATTATATAATTATAAATATTTCAACATTCTTGTCCAACTCATAGATCAATTCACAATTGAAATGTTTGTGATGAAATCTTATTAGTATTTTACAATTAGATTCAGGAATTTATTATTAGACGTCATGATGCTTACAAACAAAAATTAATCTCATTTATTTTGTGTGTAACTTTTAATTTGTTCCTCAGTATATTGAGTAATTAGTTTGAAAACAAAGTTTTCAAAGTTTATAAATTAGTTTGTTTATTAAACTCGGTTTGAAGGATTCAGGCTGGCCGTTCGTAAATGGAATCTCTATAGCCACTAACGCTGATGAATGTTCATTTTATATGGTTTCAATATCGATTATCTCGTTTGTCGCAGGTGGAGCAGAAATAATATCGTTAGACGCCTTCAATAAATCCGAAGATAAAAACGACTTCATAATAGGAATCACGATAATAAAAACCAGCAGCGATAACAGCGGATTGGAGACGTACTTGAATATTTACTCAGAGTGGGAGGAATCGGAAGAATTCAATATAGAAAGCATAGCCCAAAATTGTTTAACTTTAGAACTGAGTTTCATACCTTACCATCTATCTCATACTTTCTTAGTATCCTGGCAGAACGAAAAATTAATAAACAAAGAAGTAAATTGGAATATTAAATTGGTGTTTCTTTAATATTTGAGATTTTCAGATAATTTTCATCTTAACAGGAAGTGATAACAATATACATATATTCAAAGAAAACGCAGTGAACCATTCCTATAAAGAAATTGATGGAAAAGAAATATTTCCAGAGTTTTACTCTCCTCCGAGCGTTGTAATTTGGGTGGATGTACATTACTACAACAATTATTCAGAGTAATAGAATTACAAGAATCTTGTACCAAAGGTAATTGTTAACTTTTATTACAGACGAGTTTCGGCGTTTGGCTGCGAATGCGGATACGTGCGACTCGTCAGGGTCTGCTGCAAGACCAACACGATCATTTTTAATATCGCAACACGTTTCATAAGTCCCATATCGCAACTTAAAATCTTTCCGGCTAAAAAAACCTACAACAAACCGGGATTTATTAGAAATATCGGTGAAAACAAAACTAAAAATGAAATTATTGATTTCATAGATAGTGGTGTTTGTGAGGAAACTCCAGCAAATAAGGATATTTTGGAAGATAAGCAGGAAAATGTGGAGAGGGTTCAAGAAAAAGATCAATTTATAGGTGATGTTATAAAATATGAAAGTGCAATTATAGAAGATGAAGAGGAGGATTTACAACAAGGAAAAACAATATTAAAAGATTTAAGTGCAATAAAAAATGAAGAAAACGTATGTGATACCAAAAATATGGAAGTTCCTAGTGATACAATTTTAAGTCAAGATGATATTAATAAAGTCAATGTAGAATTAACAGAAATTGATAATAGTCTACAGGAAGAATTTCTTCCAACTTCTGCAATTATAGATCCAATAACAAAATCCAGTGATTCCCTACAGAAAGAAGAAACTGATGAGAAAATTGAAGAAAGTTCATTGGCAACAACATTGGTGGAGTCGAGTGATACATTGAGAGAGAAGTTAACAGAAATTGATGAAAGTCTACAGGAACAAATTCTTCCAACTTCTGCAATTATAGATTCAATAACAGAATCCAGTGATTTCCTACAGAAAGAAGAAACCGATGAGAAGAGTGAAGAAAGTTCATTGGCAACAACATTGGTGGAGTCGAGTGATACATTGAGAGAGAAGTTAACAGAAATTGATGAAAGTCTAAAGGAAGAAATTCTTCCAACTTCTGCAATTATAGATTCAATCACAGAATCCAGTGATTCCCTACAAAAAGAGGAAACCGATGAGAAGAGTGAAGAAAGTTCATTGGCAACAACATTGTTGGAGTCGAGTGATACATTGAAAGGGGAGTCTGGCGAGAAAAGTTCTGATAATTCAATGATAAACGTGTTGATGGAATCGAGTGATACATCCAAGGAGGAAGAAGAAACAGAAGAGAAAAACAGTGAAAACTTGGAAACCAGTCAAGGTGTATCGGATATTCATCCAATATTACTTACAGAGTTTGATGATAATGAAGGATTGCGTGATGTTGCAGTAAAAATTAAAAATAACGTTAACATTGATGAAGGAATTGAAAAAGAACATGAGGAATGTGTTACAACTGAGTCAGTAGAATCAAATAAAGCAGAAATAGATATTATTGAAGGTTCTGTAACTATTGATTGTGAAGAGATGCAGTTTGAAACGTTAAAATCGGAAGAAGTAACTGAAGAAAGTGCATGTAAAGATGTTTCAGAAATTCCATCAACTTCTCACCAAACTGCCGATTTTAGGAATACAATAAAATCCACGGAAAGTAAAGCAAGTTTAGACGAAACCAACAACCCTCTTAGCAGTAAAGATCCAAATCCTCAAATTACAAACAAAACGGCAGTAAACCACGAGAAAGAAATAAATCAAGAACATGTGAGCACTATTTTAAATTTAGTTGTAGTTAACGCCGTCCTTCCATCTGTATTTTTCAAGTAGGTTTATTAATTTTAGACCGCTTGTTATTGATGTTTACTTGTTTTTTCAGCGATATTGCTAACCAAGGGTTAAGTGTTTACACGACTCTCAGGAGGACAGAAATGGTGACCGTGTCTGCTTGCATAGAAGTTGCCGATATTGATTTTGACGGAACCGAGGAGATTTTATTAGGAAGTAGTGGAGAGGTAAAAACCTTCCTTTTACAAAATTGCTTATAATATGGGAATTGTTAATAATAATTAACAATTGGAAACAACTCAATGGAAATTATAATACATAAATATATATTTTTTAATCCGATTTTAAAATTCTTACTTAATTCTAGGATATTAAATTGTATGTGATCGAAGATGGAGTGGCGGAGTTAAAGGAAATTAAACATATCGTTAGTCCGGTTTTTAATATACAATATTTGGATATAACTGGGGATGGCGTTAAAGAATTGATTATTTTTACCATGAGAGGCGTTTATATTTTGCAGGTAATTATTGAATATGTTTATAATGCATTCAGTCGAGCTTCTTTGTAACGAGGTCGAATTTTCTCATTTACAGTTTGGAGCAAATCTTGTTGTTCTTTTCTGGTAAATCTTCTTGTTTGGTCTGCCTTTATCTTGTGGAGGTTCTATCTGATCTTATCAGAAGTATCCCTAGGAAGATTAATTAATTGTTTCAATCTGATCTTCATTTGTAGTGTTTATTCTCTTAAAAAAAAATTAGAAAATATTGCATTAAAAACTCGATAATAATTAACTTATTAAGCCGAAAAACTCGTTTACTTATTCGTATTTGATATTTTATAACTCGAATGAATTCAGTGAATAAGAGAAATTCGATAAGTCGGAATTTTCGAGATCTGTTTTGATCTGTATAATCTGGACGCGTAGCTGGGGGATATTCCTTTCCAGACAAGTAGCCCCAAGTTGTCTGTCTAGCCCCATCTTAACTGTCTGGTATTCTTTGTCGATTATTGAGTCTTCTTGGGGCCGCGGCCGGCCCGTTTGTTACCCGGCATTCTTCTAAATAAGGTTTTTCCATCTACTTTGGTTTGTTCCAGAGACTTTCCAATTTGTCATCCCGATTGCTCTCGTGTCTTCCTCCACGCTGTTCAGCCACCTTGCCCTCGGCCTGCGTCCTGCTATAGTTACTTCCAGTTCCCGTTTGGGGTCCTCTATTCTGTTTATGTGTCCTGCATATCATAACCTACCGCATTTAATTGTCGTTACTAAATCTGGCTAATTGAAATTTTCATTCATCATGAAATTGTTCATCAAGATCCTCCACCGCCGGTTTGCATTTATTGGACGAAAAATATTACGAAACGTGTGCAACGTAAGCGTCCAAGTCTCACTACCATATGTCACCACTGGTCTAATTACTTATACAGGTAACGATTCCTTAGTTCTATGGGTTGTGACTTCGTCGAATAATTACAGTTATTGCTGTTTATTATAAATCCCAGGTAGTTGAAGGATTCCACCACTTCAAACTGTCTTCCACCTATTTCTACTGTAGGTCCGATTTTCGTTCCGCTCCTTGCGTTGCGCCAGCACCATATATTTGGTCTCTTTGATATTAACTTTTCGATGAAATTCGTATGCCTCTTTTATTGCCGGGATGTTTCTGGCTACTATATCTATGTCGTCCGCGAACACAAGGATCACTTTAGATTTGCTGAATATTGTTTCTCGTTCGCTGTTTCCCATCGCCTTCGCCGATTTTTCTAGCGCCAGGTTGAGTATTGATTGTTGAGAGACCGTCTCCTTGTCGCAACCCTCATGCTACTAGGTCGTTCAGCCTAGCCAGTAATTATACTCTAATAATCCACTATCAGGCTCCCAGTTAATGTAAAATTTACTTGTCTGTCTAGTTTGATCTGCTTAATCTTGATTCGTAGCTGGCGGCTGGATTCTCCTTTCCACACAAGTAGCCCTCAAGTTGTCTGTCTAGTCCCATCTTGTCTGTTTTGTATTCTTTGTCAATCTTTCTTGTGAGTCTTCTTCATGTTGCCATTACGTCCCGTTTAGGGCTTTGGCATTCTTTTCAATGAGAGTTGACCCATTCATCACCCAGTTGATCCAGGTCCAGGATTCTATGTGCCATGTTTTTCACGGGGACTCTCTCAGCTGTAATATCAAGCTTGTGTCTCCTACGTGCAATTGCTTCACAGTGGAAGATTATATGGCCGTCTGTTTCGTCCTCCTCATAGCATAACCTGCATAAAGGTTCATCCTTCCAGATACCCATTTTATGCAGGTGTTCTCGTAGAGGGCAGTGTCCTGTAAGTAGACACAATTGCGATCTGCTTCCTTGGCAGTTGCAGGATTTAAGCAGTTAGAGTTTCCGATAGGTTTACTAACATTCGTTTGCTGTGTGTCAGACCATTCAAATTGACCCACTTTAGACGGTGCTTAGTTGCTACCCATTTACAGATTTTATTTCGGGTCGTGGTCTTGGTAATGTAGGTAATGTAGGCTTTTCCGCCATTTCGTTACCCACCAGTCCCGTGTGGTTACGCACCCAAGCGAGTGTGACCTTGTTATGCTTTGCCAGGGCTTTTAGGTCCTGAAGACAGTCCCAAACTGTCTTGGATTTGATTTCGTGACACGCTAGAGCATTAATCGCAGCCTGACTGTCGATCTGTAGTCCATTCTCAAATTTTCACGGGCACAGACCATGATAGCGTGTATTTCTGGTTGGAATATTGTGGCATGTGTCCCCAGGGGTACAGATAGGCTGCACCCCAGGGACAGTCCATAGATTCCTGCACCAGTACCACTGTCCTTCTTGGAGCCGTCTGTATACCAATCCAGTCCTCCTTGGCAAGTGGTTATTTGATTGCCTTCTGTCCATCGTAGATGTGTTTTGAAGGGTAGATCGAATGACAGCCTTTTGGGCATCGAATTCCCCTCTATATTGAGGTACGATCTGACATTCGTTATCATGGTGTGTCCTGACCTCGCCAGTGATTCCCATTTGCCATTGCATATGCATCTGAAAGCTCCCATCCTAAATAAAAAGATATCCAGGGGAGGAAGGCCTACGATCACCTCCAGAGCTGCAGTTGGGGCGGTTTTCATCGCTCCCGTAATTGCTAAACAGGCCAGTCTTTGAACATAGGAGAATTCTCTGATGACCTGTTTTTGCTTCACTTTGGTCCACCATACTGTGAAGCCATATGTCAGAATGGGTCTAACTACCATAGTCTATAGCCAGTATACCATGTTTAGTTTCAGTCCCCATGATTTTCTAAGTGTTCTTTTGGTCATCATCAGTGCCATTTTACACTAGTTGGTAGCTTTCTTTAGGTGTTGTTTCCAATTCAGTTTGACATCCAGGATTACACCTAGATACTTGACTTCATCACTCACCTGTTCGTTATAGAAAATTGGGGGCTTTAGCCCATCCGTTTTTCTCATTCTAGTGAATGGTACTAGAGTGAATTTTTGGGGATTGACCAGAAGGTCGACCCCCCTGCACCAACTCTCCACCTCGTTCAGTGCTTCTTGCATAAGCGCTGCTAGTATAGAGGGAAATTTACCCCTGATGAGGATGACTGTCCTTGACATAGCCTTGGGTATAAAATCCTTTATTATTTAGTGACACAAGCAGGCTATCAACAACCATGTCCCAAAGGAGTGGAGATAGAACCCCACCCTGAGGACACCCCTTGATGACAGCTACCCGCATTGTGTCACCCGCTACTGTAGCCTCAACATTTCTACCCTGTAGCATGGACTTAATCCATCTGATTGATGTTTTATTTGCACCATGGCTGCGGGCTGCATTGGCTATACTGTCGAAGGAGGTGTTGTCAAACGCACGAAAGGAGGTGTTGGTGCATCAAGGAAGGCACCAAGCGCCAATTCCTTGTTTTCTAGTGTGTTATCTATTCTTGCAGGGTTGAACATACTTTGCTTTCTTGCAGAAACATTCCAATGTATCATCCCAATTGCTCTCGCGTCTTCCTCCACGCAGTTCAGCCACCTTTCCCTCGGTCTGCCACGCGGCCTGCGTCCTCCTATAGTGACTTCCAGTTCCCGTTTGGAGTGCCTAGTGTCATCTATTCTGTTGATGTGTCCTGCATATTGTAACCTACCGCATTTAATTGTCGCTACCAAATCTAGCTCATTGAAAAACTCTCATGGTTCGCTCAGATCCTCGAACCCCGGTCTGAATTTACGGGGACAAAACTCTTACATAATTCCATTCGATGCGGTTCAATTGCAGTTCGTGTGCATTTTTAAGGGTCCAAGTTTGTCCTAGACCCAGTTTGAACTGCTTAATCTTGATGCGTAGCCGGCGGCGGGATACTCCTTTCCACACAAGTAGCCCCCAAGTTGTCTGTCTAGTCCCAACTTGTCTGTTTCGTATTCTTTGTCAATTCGTGTGCGTCTTCTTCTGGTTGCCATTACGACCCGTTTAGGGCTTTGACATTATTTTCAATGAGGGTTGCCCATACTTCCCTTTCTTGCAGAGATATTCCAATTTGTCATCCCAATTGCACTCGCGCACCAAGCTGTTCAGCCACCTTGCCCCCGGTCTCGGTCTGCCACGCGGCCTGCGTCCTCCTATAGTGACTTCCAGTTCCCGTTTGGGATAACTTATCACATGTAATTATCGCTACCAAATCTGGCTCATTGAAAATCGGTCATAGCTCATGGTTCGTTAAGATCCACCACCCCGATTTGCATTTACTTGGCCAAAAATCTTACGTAGTACTTTCCGTTTGAAGCGTCCCGCTGCCATATGTCACCACTGGTCTATATAGTATCTTGTATATTCTTATCTCGGTTCTGCGCGTCAGGTCTTTGCTGCTGAGTATTGGGTCTAAACCACGGGTTCTTACACTTATGTAATCCCAGGACCCCCTTTTGAACAAATTGCTCGGCCCCCTATTCGAAGTTTTTCGGACCCCCATCACAACCTTAGGCATTTCAAGTCACATCGTTCTTGAGACTCAATTTCTTGTTCAATAATCTCATATAGGCACATAGGCACTACGTTATAATAAATATTAGTAAAAATGTATCGTAAGTAATTTTAATAAATGGACATTTTTATTAGGACACAACAAACATTTTTCTTAGAATATAATATATTATGGTAGAAAAAAAAAATACATAGAATGAATAGAAATAGTTGTAAAAGAGCTAAAAAGCGTCTTCTTGAATTGTTTGCAACCATTTTTTATTTCTCGCGGTCTCGCAGACCCTCAGCAATGACTAGGCGGACCCCCAGGGGTCCGCGGACCAGTTTTATTCGCAGTCCGCGGACCCCAGATTCCCTAGTTGTGTGCGAGTTGTGACTTCTTCGAATATTTCGTTTTTGCTGTTTATTATAGATGCCAGATACTTGAAGGATTTCACCACTTCCAACTGCCTTCCGCTTATTTCTAGCTTAGGTCCGATTTGCGTTCCTCTCCGAACTTTTATTCGTCTAGAGGTTCGTATGCATCTTTTATTGCCAGAGTGTTTCTGGCTACTACATCATTCGTCCGCGAACGCAAGAATCACTTTAGATTTGCTGAATATTGTTTCTCGTTCGCTGTTTCCCTTCATCGCTTTTTCTAGGGCTAGGTTGAACAGTATTTTTGAGAGGCCATCTCCTTGTCCCAGCCCTGATATTACTATGAAACTTGTCGATACCTCCCCGTTTCCGCACGTATCGCCTCTAGTTTAATGTTATCTGGGTTAGTTTGGAAGCTTTGCTGGTATGCCAAACTCTTCCACTATCCTAAATAATCAGTTGGTGCTTGTTTGAAGTCTATGAAGATTCGGTGCATCTCGATACTATGCTCTCAGCACTTCTCCAATATACAGAAGATCTGGTCTATTGTTGATCTGTTCTGCCGGAACCCGCACTGGTAGTCCCGTCTTGTTTTTTTTTTTAGTTTTGCATGCCTAGTCCAATGCAAATTCGACTGAAAATAATTCATTATACTTCGTTCTACTAAACTGTTTATTAATTAGTTGAAATATATTTTAGCATGAAGCAGAAGACGTACAAAGAATATTGAAGAAAAAAGTGGAAAAGCTAACAATTCCTGACTGTGAATTAAAGAATTAAAATTATTTTATGTTGTGTAGTTTACATGTGTCTCAGATATGCCAAACATGTTTAAACTAGATTATTTTGTTATTTAGTTCGTTGTGTTATATAGATTTTATACGCGGTTGGTACATATACACAAGTATATACACATAGTACAAGTGAGAGGTTTTATTTTTAAAAGGTTTTTGTAATTTTTATTGGTGATCCAGGCACAGATAAAATTCTTCAGTGGAACAATATTAGCTTAATACCTAAGGCTACATCAAATCGTTTTGTTTTATGCTACATATATACAAAGTGGTGTAGACAAAAAGAACATAAAGTTGTCACATAATACGAAAGACAGAAAAATCAATTAAAACACCACTAATGTTTATAATTTTAACTTTAAAAATATATGTTTTTAATTATGTATTGTTTTGTTTAATTTGTTTTTAAAATACATTTTTATGGACAAAGTACTTTTTTATTTTTTTTTTCCTAAACTGTTAGACCTTCGAGTTTTGACCTAATCTACCTAAAAATGAGTTTGTTTTTTGAATTATTTCATTGTAAATAAACTATTGTCGTGTCATTTATCCATTTATAAGAAAAATATTGAAACTTTGCTGCTCTTCCTTGATTAATTCTAAACTTCGATAATTAGATACAAATATAAACTTATCGATAAAAACTACTTTCTAACCAGTCTTACAATTCACGCATTTGCACTTATCTTAAGCATTTTTAATCTTTTCCAACAAATCAATTATGTAAATGAAACACACGACCGATATTTCCGAAACGAAAAACCTCCAATTCGTACCTTCCGTGCAATTGATATATACAATAATTACATCTACTTACAAGTTATAGTAACCTTATAAAAAAATATATTACAACAAAAAATGAAATGTAAATTGGGAGAAAAAGAAAGAAATAAATCAATATTAATTATTCAACTTAATAAAAATAAAATAAAAATCGTTTACGAAATCGAAGAGAAATATTCTTAGCAACATAAATAAAGCTTTGGTTGACTATTCTAAACAAAATAAAGTTGGTTGAAAAACTAATTAAAAAGAAATAATAATAATCACACCACGCACACACCCACAGAACACATTTATATAACAATCAATTTAAAAATAATATTTAGTTGTAATTAATTTCTTTTAGTCGACGTTGTCTTGGAATATAAGTCTAATGTAACCCGGCGAGCCAACCAACGGTGAGGCGCAGAAGGGACAAACGGCGTGAAAGCCGTTCGTTCCGTGAGGTATAGCCACGTTCGCCCAATATCTGCACACATAAAATAACTCAATTACTCAAAACAACTACTCAATTACCGAGTTACTTACTTCACTGTTTTCTCCGTCGACATGTGTCCGCAAGGATTAAAAGCGAAAGTCGGAGGGCCGGAGTCCACATAGAACGACGGTTCTAAACCCATACAAACTTTTACTACTGGTCCCAACTAAACAAAGCAAAAACACATTGATTAAATAAATTATTAAACAAAAGTTAGTTAATTATGCAATGAGGAAATGTTACGTTACGGAAAATTTGTAGTATTTCATAGCCTCAAATAACACAACCCAACAAAATGAAATTTTTGTCTTGAAAAGTAGGATTTTCGATGGGCTAATTCCACATATAACTTAGCTTTAGTTTTTGAGATAAAGGATAATTGATAGATTCCATGATGGTAACTCTTGAACGGTTTTGGAAAAATTGGCTAGTGTTTAAGGCACAAATAAAAGTAATTTAATGAAAACTGCAAAATTTGTTACTCTTATTGTTGTTAATATTTATACAAAAGCCTCAAATTATATCGATATTTAAAGAAATTTCGTTATTGTTGATATTTTTGCAGTTTCAAATTTGTTTCAGCTTGGTCTAGCCGGGTGTAGTCTTCTCAACTATTCTATTCAGTCTTGTCTGGTTATGTCTAGTCTTTTCCGTCCTGTCCAGTCTATTCCAATCTAGCCCAGTCGAGTCGAGTCCAGCCCAGACCAGTCAAGTCCAGTCCAGCCCAGTCCTGCCTTTTGTACGCTTGTCCAGACTTGTCTAGTTATGTCCAGTCTTGTACAATCTACTCCAGTCTTGTCCGGTTATGTTCAGTCTTGTCTAATCCAGTCTAGACAGGTCTAGTTAAGTGACAAAAATGTAACAAACATGCGATCAAATATTTCGAAGAAATTGCGGAAGAAGCAGACGAGCACCTGTGTATTGCTGGACGAGAGAAGTCGCGGAACAAAGGAGGATATGCCTGAAGAAAAGAAGAGTAATGGCCAGAGCAACCGCTAAGAAAAATAAAACAAATGAAGAGAAACAAGAACTTAGAGAGGAATACGCTAAAGGAAGGGAAGAATACAGAAAGGCAATCAAGATAGCGAAAGAAAATACATGGAAACGAGTATGCGCAGAAGTTGATAACGATATGTGGGGCCTGGGCTATAAAATAGTACGGAAAAAATTAAACCTGCGTCCTAAAATAGAGCTGCTGGATAATGAAAGGCTAAATCAAGCGGAGAAACTATTCCCATGCGACCGAGAAATGGACTGGAGCCAGCTTATACAAAAGGAAGATCGGGTAAACTGTACACTATTCACAGAGAACGAAATGAGAGAGGCGGCCGGAAAAATGAAAAACAAAAGGGCACCAGAGACGGGATACCGGTGGAGGTGGTGAATTCTTTAATGGATGGGAGCCCCCAATACTGTTTAAATATGTTCAACAGATTATTACAGAGGAGAATTCCCTAGGATATGGAAAACAGCGAGGCTAGTGCTAATACCTAAGGAAAAGAAACAAGAAAATGCGGAAGTAACATATAGGCCGCTATGTATGTACAAATACAGAGATACCACCGTACCTAGTACAGATGGTATGCAGTTATCTCAGTGAACGAGACCTATTGGTAGGAAAAACTGCCAGATAAATATAACAAGAGTCGCCCCTCAGGGATCTATATTAGGACCATTACTTTGGAAATATCTTTTACGATCAGGTACTAGGGCGGCGCAAGCCTGTAGGAAAAACCCTAGTAGGTTATGCGGATGACTTGGCAGTGATCGTAAGAGGCAAGAAAGAAGAGGAGCTGTGTATTAAAATAAACGAAGCGATATAGAGAGCGAGCCGGTGGATGAACTCCAAAAGCCTAAAACTGGCACCGAATAAAACGGAAGCTATAATATTAAAAGGAAGGAGAAAGCTCTCAAAAATGGAAATCAAAATAGAAGATGCAATAATAATGACATCAAAGACATTGAGGTATCTTGGAGTCATATTCAACAGAAATATGAGTATGACACAGCACGTGATACAAATGGCAGCCAATCTGGGACGACTAATACCAAACATCAGAGAACCACGATGTAGCAAACGACGGCTGATCGCATCGATAGTTTACTTCATCATACTCTATGGTGCACATCTATGGCGAAAAGTCATGACAAAGAAAAAATATAATCAAATTTTAGAACGTATCCAGCGAAAAATACGTATTAGATAGAGTCTGTTGCGCATACCGGACTGTATCTAGAGATGCGCTGCGAGTGGTGGCGGGAAGCCCATCCATCGATCTAATATAGAAGGAAGATGTAGAAGGCTGGAAGACACAGGCAAGAAACCATCCGCATCAAAAAGCAGAACACATATAACTAACCAGTGGCAGAAAAGAAGGGAGAACTTGAAGGGAAAGGCGGAATGGACGCGAAGGCTCATACCAAATGTAAAAAATTTGATAAACCGGGAGCATGGTGAAGCGGAGTATTACCTGACACAAGTATTGACGGGGCATGAATGTTTTGGCCACTACCTTTAAAGGTTCAAACTAGCAGAAACGGCGGACTATTACTGCTGTTGGGCGGACGATACAGCGGAACACACGGTCTTCGATTGTCCAAGATGGGCAAAGGAAAAAAATGACGGAAAGCATAGGCGAAAGAGTAACTGCGGAAAATGTTACTAGGTATTTGCTGGAGAGTGAGGAAACATGAAGAACTATAACAAGAAATTTAACAAATAAACAAATAGACAGGAAAAATAGACGACACAGCTTTCTCTCGTTTCCTGGTAAAAGTGGGAGGAAAATGTGTTTGGTTATACTGTGGCTTTTATATTGTAACAAACCCTTTGCTCGAATAAAAAAAAGGTCTAGTTAACCCCAGTCTAGTAAACTCTAGCCTTGTCTAGTGCAGTCTTCTGTAGTCCTGTCTTGTAGAGTCTTGTCTAGTTTAATCTTCTCTAGTCTTGTCTTGTCTAGTTTTGTCTTGCCTAGTCTTGTCTAGTTCAGACCAATAGTTCCCAAAGTATGGGTCGCGAGGGAATATTGAATGGGCCTTGAAAAATAGGACGAATTGACCAACCGGGCCAACGGAAGGGATGTTTTGAGTTAATACCAATAATACTGTTGCACGAAGAATTGAAGAGATGGCTGAATGGGCAGAGGATGAATTAATCCGAAGGGTAGTTTTTAGTAAATATTATTTACCGCAACTAGATAAGTCTACCGGCGTGCAAGCTGTAACCCAGCTACTTATTTTTGTGCGTTATATTTGGCAAGACGACGCGTAATCTTTTGGCATGAAGATATCTTGTTCTGCTACAATTGATTCTAATACGAAAGAAAAAGGTTTACAACGCATAAACTGTGTCGGCATATATACTGACGGTGCGCGGGTTATGTGGGGGAAAATAACAGTGTGGTCACAAATATAGCAGTATGGCCACAAATATAGCAGTGTGGTTCTTGAATAAAGTCCTTTTACTTTGTGGACACACTGTAGCCTTCAGAAAGAAGCAGTGGTTTCAAAAACATTACCAGAGGATTTCAAAACAATACTAACTACTGCTGTGACAATTGTAAATTATATTAAATTATATCAGATCAATACCCTTACAAACACGTTTATTTCAAAAAGAGATGGGTATTCTTCATAGATCGCTTCTTCTACATACAGAGGTACGTTGGCTATCCAGGAGTAAAGTACTGACAAGATTAGTGGAATCATGCAATGTAGTTGCAATTTGCTTAGAAGGAAAAACTGAATATGTTGAATCCCTACTAGACGAAGAATTAATTCTCAAGCTCACATACGTGGCGGATATTTTTTCAAAGTTAAAATTATTAAATTTGTGTTTGCAAGGTTCAATCGAATCTGACATTTTTGCAGTTAGCAATAAAATTCGAGCGTTCATAAAAAAACTTGTGTTGTGGAACATATTGTGGAAGGGAACTCTTGAAACTTTTATTATAGAAAACCAAGTTTAGCCAAATTTAAAGGTATTTTCTGCAATTTCCACTCTTTTATCGGTGGTAAAAAATAACTTTGACGTATACTTCGGGGAAGAGGTAAAAAACTCAACACGATGAATTGGATTTGTAACACATTTCAAGATTTCCTACCAACTAAAATGTCAACAAAATCAAATGATGATGATCAACTCATCGATTTGTCAGATGACACGTCACTGTAAAATAGTTTCAACCGTAAGCAGTGAACGAAAGTCGGGCTCTCAGTTGCTGATAACTCTCCTTGCCTGTTTGATTAAGCCACGAACCATTAAAGTCCTCCTTCCCTTCACTACGCCATACCTATGTGATTAAAAGTAACTAGAATTGATGCTAAGGCTATAATAAAAAAAGGAAACAAATGCATTCTTCTCATTAATCAATAGCACTTCTTGAATTTAAATATTAACACTTTGGATCGAAACTGAATGTTTTATTTTTGTTTGAACAGTCCTTCATTCACATAGTTGGGGCCTTCATGAAAACTAAGAGGGGAGTCGAAAATTTGGAACATTTTGTTAGACGAGTCGCAGTCTAGTCAACTTTAGGTACAACTGGTCTAGACTAATCTGGTTATGTCTAGTCTAGTATTTTTTTGGAAATCTACACAAAGATTAACACAAATTGGACTAACCAAAAAAGTTAATCGTTTGGGAACATTCTCTAAATAAATACGTATCATAGGGTTAAATCAATTTTAGAATCTCAATCTTCCCTCAATTGGTTCGAAAATAAAACAAATTCCAGCAAAATTAAGAGTCGAGGGTGTTCAAGGTGATGTCGCTTCACCCTTGATGTGGAGACTAGTACTTGATAAATTACTAGTTAACCATGTCATTAATTGTCAAGGATAAGTCTAAGATATAGTCATCTTAGTCAAAAGAAAATTTAAGGGCAGACTTTATGAAATTCTATAAGAGATGGTGTCTTACAAGCGGATTATAAAACTGAATTTGCGTTTTTTTAGATTTTGCAAAACCTTCCCACATTATTTATAAATGCAATATCATAGAGTACGTTTCACGCATCGTATATTTTCATTTCACAAATGGATTTGTTTTATAAATGCAATAATTTACGCTACAGGCTTGTTTATGTTCACATCATGTTTGATAAAATATTCCACATAATTTATTCAGTGGAATACCAATTGCAGATGTGAATATTAAATGTTTTACTGATGCACTCACTAATAAATCAAATGTTATTCGTTATAATAGTTAAATAATTAGAGCTTGATTTCTAGCCATAGAGATAATTTGTGTTTTCATTTGGTGGAAGAAACATAAAGCTGATAGCATGAATTATTATTCTTGAAATTTTTTTTCTCTCTTGATAAAATGAAAGATGCGTCTCGATGACGACCCTCTTATGCTATCAAAGCTTCCACAATATTCACGCGAAAATCGAATTGACTCATGGACACGTTCACACTTCGCATACAAGACTTGTCAAGACACTCATTGAACGCATTCATAAGCAGTAGCTAATACACTATTTCATTAATCAATGGCACGAATCAATAGAACAATCTATATGATTGTTTAATACGAGTCAACATGAATTTTGCGTCTAATGTTAGGGTATGCAATTACGATAGGTTGATAGACATTCATCGGCAAAAAAATTATAATTTATAAAAAAGTTTGCTTGTTTGTAGTTGTAGCTATGTTTGAAATAAGAAATATGTAAAATAAGATTTTGACTTTGTTTCAAGGTTAGTTACTACTAACTGGATAGAAAGAAAGACACTAGATAACAATATTTGTTATAGGAAATATACTCTTCAACTTTTATTTGAAACATTTTTCAAAATTTCATTTAGTTTTCGAATTATTTTCAAATCTTTGAGGCAAGCGAAATGTAAACAAAAACAAAACTTGAGTACACAACTGACAAAAAAATCACTAAATAACAAGGTTTCTTATAGAAAATGATAATCCCTTCAAGATTTATCCGAAGCATTTTTCAATATTTCCTTGCTTTCCTTGGGCCAAGCAGCGGAAATTTTTACTCCTTTGGTCAGTTTTGACCTTACGTTATTTAAGGTTGCTGTTGAATTTCCGTTTGTTGTCGAATGTCATGCCTAGGTAATTTAATTTGTAGAGTCGGTGTTACGTCAATGGTATCTAGGTATATGTAGATGTGTTAGGGACGAGGAGTTTGGAACGGTTTGTGAGCTCGTGAAGGCTTGAAGTTCGTCCGTCGTTTTTGGAGGTTTTTATTGCGGGATATGAGGGCGGTGTCGTCAGCGTATTGTAAGGCGTAGGCGGAGAGGTGGATTTGGGATTTGTCGGAAGGTTAAGGTTGTATATGTCGTGGCAGTATAAGTTATTCGCTCCGTGCATAACCGCGCTTAGCGCCACCCGTGGCCAAAAAGACAACTTCGCCCGCAATAATAATGTGTAAAAACAAGAAGCAAAAGTTTTTGCTTCTTGTTTTTACACATTATTATTAATTTAATTTACAAAAAAAAATAATTTAATAAAATATCCAAAATATATACACTATACACTAAAATACACTATCTCGCATATTCGGCAGATTTCACGCTTTCATAACTTTTGAAAGCCTTATCACAGAGACTTCTAGTCTTCACCAATCGATTCAGCGTCAAAAACTTTGTCGGAAACCGTATACAATATTCCTTAGGAAGCTTCCGATTAAGAAATACCATCGACACGGGTAGTCAATACTGCGGAAACGACGAAATGCGAGAAAATCGAATTTTGCTAAAATCGTTATTTTTTAGTTACAGTAAAATTTTAAAATGATTAACAATATGCAAATTATATGTCGAGCTATCGAAATATAGTTTGCATAATCGCCTGCTAAATATAGGCAATATATAAGGCTACATATTGCTAAAATTGAGTAAAATTTTATGAAATTTCGGCATTAGAGTAGAGAACTTGGAAACTAATGAAGTTCGCGCTCATAATCTAAGTGTGTAAATAGGAAAATGACCTTCTGAAAATGATGCCGCAATTCGTTCTTGATTATCAACAACCGTTTCTTAGATATCGATCAAATCGAAATTCGTAAAATTTCAGTTCGAAATTTCTCAATGAATAATTTGAATCTTTCCGAACAATTTATACATCGACTTATTCGTCTTGTCGAGTAGTTTCTTTAGTACACTAGTAATTCTTTTCGATTTCCAGTTTATTTCGCTCCAAAGTTACACACAAGCAAAATATAGCCTATATTTTGACCTTGAATGCATTCTCAATTCGTGCCACTTCATTAGTTTATGTAAAATAATAAAACACTTTTTTATTTAGCAAAATACGTGGCCTGTTAGAAAAGTATCCGAGCATATTTTTTATTTTGAAAACCTGATGGATTTGAATCAAGCGCGCTTGCATGAGCCGACCTTGAACCTTCATGCGCATGCGTGATTTTTTCCCGCCTATAGATAGCGTCAGTTACTGTCGAGCAGTGTTCGAGTGACGTAGTGTGTAGTGCTCTCGTCGGTTTTTCAATGCAAGTAAAAATCACCAAAGAGTACTATAGGGATGTCCTACGTCGCCTACGTGATGCTGTGCGGCGCAAGCGACTGGAGTTGTGGTCATCAGGAAATTGGCGACTCTATCACGACAATGCTCCAGCACATTCTTCGCACTTGGTTCATAATTTTTGTCTGTTTTTTTTTAAAAAAACCAGACTCCTCTGGTTCGACAGGCTACTCTCCTAATATGGCCCCCTGCGACTTCTGGATATTCCCCAAGTCAAGAGGCCATTGAAATGAACGCGATTTCAGACAAGATAGGACATTATGGCTGCAACGACAGCCGAGCTAAAGTCGATTCCGAAAGAAAAGAGGCTTTCTCGGAATGCTTCCAACAATGGCGGCACCGCTGAGAGAAGCGTGTTGAGTCCCAAGGAGACTACTCGACCAAGGAGACCTTTAGCCGGTAAAAAAAACTGGCATACCTGGAGCGTTGGAAACCTAATCACCCTCAAGGATTAGGTTTCCAACGCTCCAGGTATGCCAGTTTTTTTTACCGGCTAAAGGTCGGATACTTTTAACAGACCAAGTACATGTCAATATATACGAATAAATGCTAAATAATGACGTAACTGGTCATGAAGTTCTTAAAAGTGTCACCTTTGACGCTAGTGCTGTTGCGCTCGGAGCGAATAGAGTAAGGGAGAAATGGGAAAGCCTTGGGAAAGAACTAGTAGTGCGGTAAATTCAGAGGAGAGGGCGCAGTTTATTTCAATTTGGATAGATCTATCATGGAGGGAAATGTTTAAGGATATGAGCTACGGAGGAACATTGAGTTGACGCATATTGAAAAGGATGCCAGACACTGTCAAAGGCTTTGTTTATGTGGAACAGGGCAGCAGAACGATCTCTACGGAGGTATGCGGTTTGAACGTTATTGGTGAGGATATACGGTGGGTGGTTTGGTGGGTGGTGGAGTTTAAAGGCTCTAAATTGATATGATGGAAGAGTTCTTGAGCAAATTTCATAATTTATTTCTGAGGATCTGTTCGAAGATTTTGCCTAGATCTGTAATAATTATACCTTTTTTTCCTACATTTGGGAAAGGTTCTATTAAAAAGGCAGACGTGAGCAGTTCAATTATGTGGAGAAGAAAATCGTCGGGAAGATTTCTAAGTAAGGATTTTTTGATTTGGTCAAAGGTTAGGTTTTGATAAGAAATATTTATCTGAAAAAAACAAGAATTTTGTTGCCACACAGACCATATAAAGACATTTAAACACGTGGCAAAACTGCTACTTACTTTGCAATAACAATGAATAAAACATTCCCATAAAATTAATTTTTTTATCAATATGAATAACTAAATTTATTTCTTACCTCTAAGCATATGGGACATTTCCTGGCTCCGGAATCCTTATCCTGTCCCCAGTCGTGCAGCCCTTGAACGTGGCCGCAATTCAGATAAACGTAAGGCTGCTGTTGATTCTCGTTCGGAGTCACTTTCCTCGGTATAACTAACGTGTTCAGGCCGACAGGACACTGAGGTCTGCCGGCGTTTATCTCGTCGATTTCTCTTTCCAGATCACGTTTGCTCTAAATAACGGTAAATTATGAAAATGGTTTTTCGCCTTGTACGGAATACTTACGGGAGATTTCGCTAGGCCTTCGGCCGATCTCCAGAGCAACGTGGCTCCGCAAAGATCGATTAGAGTTCCATCTTGTAATACATTAGTCTCTTCTTCTATCTAATAACATACATTATTTCATTAAGGAAAATCACACATTGCTTCCTTTGACGCAACTATTAAAAATAGATCGATGTTTCTATTACCACAGACACATTTATTTATGCATTCCACGATACGCAAAATAAGTTTAATTAACAGTTATTGCACTGTTATTGCAATCCGTTTCACGTGCTCCTAACTGATGAAATATCGCCGATATAATTGCCGATTTGTACAATTATTATAGTAAATTGAACTTGAAGCAACGCTTTTATTATTTATACAAAACGCATTTCGCAATGCAACAAATAAAACATTTTAATCGTTGTGCTAAGTGACAGACAAGGTTACGAACGGATATTGACCAGCGAGTTTCGATACCACCGTAGGAAAAAGTGTCAACAATGAATTTATTTTTAGCCGTCCTTTTTTGTTAAAGATTGATAGACTAAAAACTTAACCGATTTGCTTAATTTTAAAATCGCTTGTTCTTACCACTTGTCCCTTTTGCTGGGCCGATCGGGACTCGCGTAAGGAAAACACGCCTCCGCCGACTGAGGCTTCCAACCAGAAGCCGCATTTCGCTTCGCCGCCGCAGAAGTTTCCCCTCGGATGCATTATCAGCACCCCGTTTGTCGTCAGGCCGTCTATTTCTCTTCCATTCTCGTGCCACTTCGTCGCCTTTTCCTGAAGAAAAACAATCAACTTTTAATTATAAAACATTATTTTCAATGATGTATGTCAAATTTTTCAAAACATTATGTTCAAAAAAATATAACACTAAAGATAAGTGTACAATTAAGTTCTAGATAAGTTTAAGTAGACAAGACTAGACAAACAAGACAAAATGGACAAGACTAGACAGACAATACTAGGCAGACAAGACTAGAGAGACAAGGTTAGACTGACAAGGTTAGACAGATAAGACCAGACAGACAAGATTAGGCAGACAAGACTAGACAGGCAAGATTAGACGGGCAAGACTAGACAGACAAGACTAGACGGGCAAGACTAGACAAACAAGATTAGACAGACAAGACTAGACAGACAAGACAGACAAGACAGACAAGACAGACAAGACAGACAAGACGGACAAGACCGAAAAGACAGACAAGACGGACAAGACGGACAAGACGGACAAGACGGACAAGACGGACAAGACGGACAAGACAGACAAGACAGACAAGACAGACAAGACAGACAAGACAGACAAGACAGACAAGACAGACAAGACAGACAAGACAGACAAGACAGACAAGACAGACAAGACAGACAAGACAGACAAGACAGACAAGACAGACAAGACAGACAAGACAGACAAGACAGACAAGACAGACAAGACAGACAAGACAGACAAGACTAGACAGACAAGACTAGGCAGACAAGACTAGGCAGACAAGACTAGGCAGATAAGACTAGACAGACAAGACTAGACAGACAAGACTAGATAGACAAGATTAGAGAGACAAGACTAGACGGACAAAACTAGACGGACAAGACTAGACGGACAAGACTAGACAGACAAGATTAGACAGACAAGACTAGCAGACAAGACTTGGCAGACAAGACTAGGCAGACAAGACTAGGAAGACAAGACTAGGAAGACAAGACTAGGAAGACAAGACTAGACAAACAAGACTAAAGAGACAAGACTATACAGACAATAAACAAGTCTCGACAGACAAATCAGGCAGTCTGTCTATTTTTGTCTCATACATCCATTTTGGGTGTCAAAAAGTAACTTTTTTCCGCTGTTGAGTCCCCCTAAATGCATATTTTTCGCGAATGTATAGATGTCTCGTAGGTGAATTGAGGGTTTCTTGTTAAATGTTTTAACTAAGTAATGAGTTTTATGCCAGTCTAGACATCAATGCCTGTGCAAATGTGGATGAATATGGGATATAAATATTCAATATTACACATAATAAATTTTGCTAATCTCCTTGTAGGCAAAAATAGTGTGGTCTTCATGACCAGCTCTCAAATTAACTACGAGAAGTACAAAAAATTTGCCTCCTATCGTCATTTTTGAGAGAACGGTTATTTCCCCTGAACCAGAAAAGGTTGCTTATGCTTGGTCATAGACAAACAAGACAAAGTAAAGAAATACTTAACTTAACCCTTTCGCTACGGGAACCGGATAAAGCCGTAAAATATTCTCGTGTCCCGTGTACGGGAGCCGAATAATACGTAAGCGTTTTTTATATACTTAATATGGGAAATCAACTCATCCGCTGTATTATAATTATCATATACACTACTAAAAATGTTATAGACATATCAAAATTTGATTTCAGTGTAATCATTTTTTTCGGCCCAAAGTACGGGAACCGTACTAATCCGCTTGCATCATTTCACTGCAGCCCCTAAAAAAACGCATCAACCAGGACTGTCCAGCCTTTCGTTTATAATTCCAGACGTATGCTAAGCCCACCAAGAACTGAATTGCGAATTATTTTGATTACCCATTAAGAAAATAAAATGAAACAAATAAAACTACTACAAACTGCGGCAACCGTACGAACCCGCACTACCCTCGGCACCCCATACACAGGGCACGTCTTGTAGAAAAGCACCCCGTAGCGAAAGGGTTGATTCATTTCAATAATTATTTGCTTTTCAAAAATTGTTTCCTATTGCCCTAACACAATTTTTACATTTTAACCGTCCGGTCAGTAACCGGGTACCTGGGTATCCATTCCAGATAGAATTTAATAACTTCCCCTTAAAAGAATTCTGCGACCGCCCAGATCCACAAAGTCGAAGTAATTTGACGCCAATTTTTCGTGAAAATGTTTCTAATCCATTGATTCGATTAAAGTTATTAACTATCTCTATACCTCCTCCGTTCAATAACCGGGCCCGGGTACATTTAAACAATATAATAATAAAATAAGGGTAGATTTAAACAATTTTTATTACAAACAGTAGTAAAGATATAAAAGTAGGTAAAAAAGAAACTTCATTCGGTTTTATAAGAAAAGAATTAAGGAAACTATGTTCTTTGATTCATAAATTGACTAATAACATAAATAAAATATAATTATTAGTACGGTGTGGCTCCTATATTTTACTGCTAAGGAAGCCACGAGGTCAAAGAGAAAAAGCCATATGCCATAACCTGATATTAAAGAACATAGTTTCCTCAATTCTTTTCTTATAATATGAAAATTCACATAGTCATTTTTTTTCTATTTTTCATATCATTCAGTTTCTTTCATTTTAGTTAATTTTTCTTTTGTTTTATATACAAGGGTTATTCCTTGGGCTATTCTAAGAATATTTTCTCCTATGATGATTTCTGAAAAACCCCTTTGTTTCGAAGATACAGGGTGAACAACATTTGCGATAGTAACAACATTTTATTATCAAAAAGTACAAGTACTTTTTGATTGAAGATTTTTTGATTTTGATTGAAGTTGCTCAATCTACAATAAATATTCGACATGACTGTGTAAGAAACACCCTGTATATAATAACACAGTGTCATATCAAGAAACAAGTGAATGTAATTATTAAGCACACCCCTCACATGTCGTGGTTGAAATACAATGTTCATTACAAATAGGTAACTCGCATACCGAACAGGATTTGGACGTGTTTGCGACGTTTTTGAATTCGCTTTGGAGACAAGCATGGCTTACACCAGTAATCTGTTTCCTCCTGGTTGAATCGAGCTGTGCCTGGGGCTTCGAAGATTCACATGCTGTTAGCTGCACATGTGAATTTATAGCTCTCCCCAAAAAACTTTAAATCGCCACTTACGTTGTGAAATGACTAATAATTTGTGCATTATGAGAACGATTTTCAACGAATGGAGTACACAGTTCTCTGCCCCGTTGTCGATAAAACAATCGTCAAAGCTCATAACTAGGGCAACCAAAAATATGCAAATGCATATATTTCTAATTTCATATATACTTATTATTATTATATATACTATTTCATTCTACTTATATAAGAATGGACTAGCCAGAAATTTGTTTCTGACTAAACTATGAATTTAGAGCCCTATCCGTAAGGGTATATGGCTAGGATAAGACATATTTTGAAATAATTGCATATTTTTAGTGCATATTATGCTCAATTTGGTTAAAACGGAAAATCCAAATGGAATTCCAAATTCGCGTGAAGTCGGCCAAGAATGTATATATCGTTGGTCAAGATGAACAGGGTATTAACTCAAAAAAGCAGGAGAGCGATTTTCAAATCAATATATTTCCATTTCTGTAACTAATTGGTTAACCTCACCTATAATAAACTAACTTTAGTAAACTAACTAACTATAATAAACTAACTTTATTAAGAACTTTTTTGTTCACTTCATGACTTTGTCAATTTTGTTATTACTGAGAAAAAATAGAAATTCTACAGGCAAGAACATAATGAGTTAATACCCTGTTCATCCAAACGAACGATATGTTTATGTATAATATTTAAGCTGTGGTAGGTTTTAACTTAATTTTCTTAAATAAAATACCTCAAGTGGATTTAAAGCCTACTAATCAACATGGGGTAACTCGACAAGAGATAATGGTTGTTGTTATTAAAAATACTAATCGAAGATGTTGGGTTTTACCATACAGCCCGCTTTGAAAGATCTTAGATTCAAATAGGCTTAAATTAGGAAGATTAAAATTAAGCCCATTGTTGCTTTTTAACAGACTTGTGTTGAGAGACCCCACTTTAGAACCGAGATGATGAGTTGTAGGTAAAGTAAATTAAGGGCAGATTCAGCGCCGTCGTTTGGATTTTGAGACTCCGGGCACATACATTGAGGTGGGGCCCCCAGTAAAAAAAAAGTGAATAAACAAATAATTTTTTTTAAATTTTTAATACATACAAGAAAGGAACATATGTATAGAAGAAATATAATATAATAATATATTAATATAAAAGAAATACAAAATTGAACTTAAATTTTCCTAGCTTTAATTTCAGCAAAATGGGGGGGGGGGGGGGGTCACAGCCACTGTGCCCCCCCCCCTAGTCCGTGGGCCCCGGGCATTCGCCCGATTGATAGTAAGATCAATTTTCTATAACCCATTTATTTCGAGTCTCCGGCATCCAAAAACCGGGAGGAACAGATTACTGGTGTATTCCATGCTTGTCTCCAGAGCGAATTCAAAAAAGGTCGCAAACACGTCCAAATCATGTTCGGTATGCGAGTTACCTATTTGTAATGAACATTGTATTTCAACCACGACATGTGAGGGGTGTGCTAAATAATTACCTTCACTTGTTTCCAGTTCGACAATCAATCGCAGTTCATAACAGAAGGTATAACAATTCAAATTAAAATGTAGTCGTTCTTAGAAAAGTATACAGAATATAGGTTTTCTGGTTCTGACATATCCGAACCGCAAATTCGCGGTTTTCTGTGCAAAAACCGAAACCGCATAACCTTCATAAAGAACCGCGGTTTTCGGTTTCATCTAAAAATAAATAAAAACAAAATACCATGAATTAGTGCTCTTTCAAACATTGCGAACTGTTGTTGCAGAAATGGCAAGCATCGACGGTATATCTGTTCGAGCAATTTCAAAATCTGCATTTATTCGGAAAGCAATAGCTGGTCGGTTTATCAACCAAATCTTTCCAAAATATCCTTCAGGTATTATGAACTAAATTCAAAAGGAATACGCAGGAAGAAAGAAAGAAATGATTTTAAAGTTTCAAGAATTAAAAGCAAATGGACAAAAAGGTAGTAAGTATTACGCTAGATGAATGGACTAGTTTGAGACGCCGAAGATACTTAAACATTAATATTTATCGAGAAAACGATTTTTATTGAAATTTAGGCTTTCTGCAAATTTAAGGAACTTGATATCGTAATAAGTGTTGAAAAACATTTAGATTCATTTAGTATATCACATTTAAAAATGATATTGTGGGAACTACACATGACGGTGCCCGGGTAATTAAAAATATTGGTACAGATTGTCCTTCTGAACCACAAATTTTCATAAACCATACAATTCATCTCCCTGTTTGCGACACTTTTTACAAGAAATCATCTTAAGTAGAAAACAGCTGCAGCAATGAAGATGAAAATTTATTTCTTGTAGAATCGTACAAAGAATATGTAAATAATGAGTATTACGTCGAAGAAGATGCTGAAATTAAAAGCAATTTACAAATGGTAACAAAACTTGTAAATTTTTGTCATTTATCTCCGATAAAATCAGTTTCCTACAACGAAACGTAAAAGCTCTTTTTGAAAAGGAAATTGAATTAGCAATTGGAATCAAAAAAAGGTCTTCTATTGAACCAATGTAAGAAAAATCTATTCTTCTAAAAGTCGTAATATTACAGATTCTAACAGATTTAAATTCAGTGCATTTAATTGAAAATGTTTATTTTCAATTGTTATGAATCTTTATCTCCAGTAAGCGTAACAGTAACAACATGCCGCAATGATTCTAAAATATTTACAGCACAAGGTGTAATAGGATTCTTGGAAAAGAAATTAATTGGTTCTTATATAAGCAAAGCTTCAATGAAAAATATCATGGAACGTTTGAAGAATTAAGTTTGAAGAATTAAGTTTGAAGAACGTAAGAAGAAAGAACGTTTCCGTGAAAATCCGGAATTAACAGAATTGGCTAGATGCTTATTAGATCCTTCGAAAGTTCCAACAAAATCTGTTTTAATATTGGCCGAAAATCTTTTTGAACGACTTTATCCAGACAACCATAAGGTTGAAGTCGAAGGTGAATGTTGTGCAAATTCAGAAGAATTAGAAGAAGTGACTAATCCTAACTATTCCTTGGAGGACGAAGTTCAAGAAGCTATTTAAGAAGTATTAAACAAAAATACTTATATGCAAACAAATCGCTATCCTAATTCTATGAAACAGGAATTTGCTAAATATAAAAGAACTTCTGAGAGAACAAAAAGATTAATTTTTTTTCGGGCACTCTCTACAATTAAAGCTCATTTTCCCTAAGCGCCAACTTTTGTACAAAACTAAGATCTCGTTTAAATATCAGACACTACTACCAAAAGTTCTTAAAACCAAACCCGAAACCGAAACCACGGTTTTTAATTTTCAAAAACCGAAAACCGCGGTTTTGAAAAAGTGCGGATATTCAGGAACCCTAACAGAATACATAAGTGCCATCGGAATCACTTTTCGGAACAATTACGTGAAAGATCGTTACAAAAGTACTATCGATCACATACAAAATTGCGTCAAAAATATTTTTTTTCTGGATCTCAATTGATGAAACTACTGATATAACTGGGAGTTACGTAGCAAACGTCGTCATTGGAATTTTGGGCCACGATTAATTGATCGCTAAGCAAAAATTTGTATTAAATACTGCAGTGCTAAACAAGGCAAGACTATTGCAAGACTTTTAGATGATTGAATCAAAATTCTGGCTGAAAGTTTCAATCCAGATTCGATTTTACTCGTTATATTGGATGCCGCTTCATACATGGTAAAAGCAGTTCAGGTCATACAAATATTTTATCAAAAAGTGACACATCTGACTTCACTTTAATTTTGAAGTTTAGCTGTATTTTTCTTTTATATTTATGTTTCCGTACATTAACATTTGTTCATATATTTTATTTCAGATTTAAGAGCATATATTTTTTTAAATGCATGTTTTTATTTTTATAGAGCATATTCTCAATTTTATAGAGCATATTCTCATTTTATAGAGCATATTTTAAGCGCTTAAGGTATTTTCTTAAGAGCATATTTTTGGTTGCCCTACTCATAATAAACGAAATACATGTATACATGCATTTTTTATTTTTATTACGAAATACATGAATTTTTATAAATCGTTCGGGAATAAAAGTAATTTCTTTTTGAAAGGTTTTCTTATGAACGACCTGCCGCCGCTACTCTCGAAGAGGTTCAACCGAGTTCGAATTCAATCAAAAATAAATAATTTCCGGAATTGCTCTACAATGGACCTGATTTTATTGACTGTTCTGATTGAACTGTTGTCATCCGAAGGAAATTCCGTAATTGCAAAATTATTGCTCGGCGCATTCGGCCGGTATGGCAACTGAGATGAGTACCCGGGTGCCCGGTTATTAAACGAATGGTAGATCTTTGGTTACTGACCGGACGGTTAAATACACAAAGAAATAATTTATGCAAAAAATAAAAATAACGGACGTACCAATTTAAAATAGGAAAGAAACGTATTTGGAATTAATTTGAATAATTTTGCGGTTTTAATATCATTACATCCTTAAACATAAATTTCCGTAACATTTCTATATCATTTGCACGCTTGAGTATTTAACGCAAGTGTTATAGTCTGACCATGAGAATTTTTTAAGCATTTATATAACACGTGGTCGCTAAAACTTTTAGTTTGAGTTTTATTTGAATAAATTAAAATTATAGCGACAAGTAAGTTGAAAAAGTAAAGTAGCAGACAATTGTTTTTAACTTTTATTAACCCATATTCGAAACTCCTATACAAAATAGTGTACATATAATAAATTCTGGAGCTCATTCTTGTGTCGAGTGGTTAAAAATGCGTTAAATAATTAAGTGACTAGTAAAATTAGAAAATGAGATAATCGAACAAAAGTCCGTACAAGCTGGGTTGCCACAGGAAAGCTTACTTGGGCCAGTATTATAGTTATATTCTATTTCATATATATTGTAGATTTGCCGACCACAGAAAATATTTTAACCGATTTTACCTAATACAAGTCGGTGTGGGTGGGTGGTAGAAAATAAGGTGGGACGTTATCGGCCTCAGTGAAGTTCGAAGGCGAGGCGAGGATCTATTAAAACGAAAATATATAAATATATAATCTCCTTTACTATGCTGGAGGACCCGACAAATCAGAAGGAGTTGGCTTTCTAATCCACAGACTCTTGAGTAACGACATTCTATCAGTCAAGAAATTCTCAACAAGAGTATCTAACTCTATAAGATATACTAAGCCTCAATAAGAGATACACTACTAAGATAGTGCAAGTATTTGCACCGCCGTCATCTCACACAGACGAAGAAGTGGACATATTCTACGAATATATATGTCTGGCTCTGGGGGACATGAAAACCATTCAACCATAGTTCGCTTTTAACGCTAAAACCATATTAAATCAAATCAGACAGAGTCAGAACAAATCAGACATGTCCAGGAAACTTCGGATCAGAGGAAAGAAATGCTGGCGGTGAAACGATGGTGGACTTTCTCTTACAAAACAATATCTACCAAATTAATAGTTTCTTCAATAAAAAACTTAATAGAAGATGGATTTGGGAAAGCCCAGACGTTAGAACTCGCAACAAATAGTCAAAACATAACAGTACTCAACAACTGCAGATCGGGAAGTGGCCACAGAATGGTAAGAAGTAAAATCTCAATAGACCTGGGAAAAGAAAGGTACAAACTTAAAAGACAACGACCAATCGAACATGGGAACCCCCACTGAATATAGATAAATTTCAAACGGACATTGCCGATACATTAAGAAATAACGATCACTCAGAAACAAACATACAAAATCTTAATGACGCAATACCGGAAGCTATACAAAAAGTCAAGATACCAACTGCCCTGCATCCAGGAAAGAAGGATCAGCCAAGATGCTAAAAACTTAATGGCTAAACGAAGCGAAATGAGAAGCAAATCAGATACAACAAAAGAAATAAATAAGAAAATCTTAAAAATCATCAAGCGGGACACCAGAAGATATCGTAGCGGAAAAATCAAACAAACAATCGAGCAAAACAAAAGCATGAACGCAGTAACCTTGGTGAAGGAAGCAAAGAAACAACAAAACTAAAGAACATGCACGGGAATGAACACAACGAACAGAGAGGAAATACTGCGTACGGTAGCAGAGTTCTACCACGAACTATATAGAAGCCGTCAAGTAGAAGATCTGGAAATAAAAACACCACAAGAAAACATAGTCAACCAAGGATCCAAAGAGCTTCTAGACATCACTATCGGAGAAATCGAGGTCGCCCTGTCAAAAACAAAAAACAACAAATCGCCGGGCGATAACAAAATAGTAAAATAAGCAATACAAGCAAGAGGAACGTTTCTGGTGAAGAAAATACGAACACTATTTAACCTCTGTCTACACCAGCGTTTCTCAACCTTTTTTGGTTCACGGACCAGTAATATTAAAAAGAAAAATTCGCGGACCATTGATATTTTTTTAACAACAAAACTTTGCTACGTATTAAAGAACTACTACATAAGTTAATTGTAACATTTTAATTATCGTTTACTTACAATAATATTTAAATGTAAAGATATGTAATTATTTTTCTTTTTTTTTTTCTTCAGTGCCGTACTAATCATAAATTACATAGAATTAAAATAGTTTAAGATATTTGTATTTCGTAATTTTATAAACTAAAATTTAGTTATTATTATATATATTTTTTTTATAAGTAATTTTTTTTCGCGGATAGAAAAAATTGTCTGCGGACTAGTAAAATTTCTCCGCGGACCACTGGCGGTCCGCCGGACCAGCGGTTGAGAATAGCTGGTCTACACGATAGCACAATTGCAGACAAGTGGGGCAACGCAATTACCACCCTGCTCCACAAAAAGGAGACAAGGCCGACTTACAAAACTACCGACCCATAACACTTTTGAGCCAACTCTACAAACTATATACAAAATTAATAACATCAAGATTAGAGAAGAAATTAGATTTTTACCAACCAAACGAACAAGCTGGATTCCGCTCTGGGTTTGGAACAAATGACCATTTGCAAAGCATCAAGGTCCTAAAAGAAATGTCAGTGGAGTACAAGAGACCACTGGCCCGTGCATTCGTGGAATTCCACAAATATATCGATACTGTAGAGCTAAACGCCATCATGGACGCCATAAGAGAGTGTCGCATTCACTACAGATACTCATACTTACTGTATAACATCTACCAACATGCTACAATATATGTAAAGTTACATGAAAGAACCTACCCTATTGAACGTGGAAGAGGAGTAAGACAGGGGACAGGACAGTAAGACACCATGTCCTCAAAACTATTTATAACGGTCAACAGTATGCCCTCAACAAGCTAAATTGGGAAACAAGAGGCATTAACATAGATGGAAAAAAACTAAACCATCTTCGTTTTGCGGACGACATAGTCATCTCAACCAACAACCTGCGAGAGTTAAGGCAGATGCTCGAAGAACTTCATATCGTATGCTTGAAAGTAGGATTGGAGATCAACTTTTCGAAAACCAAAGTAATGACTAATTTGAAACATCGGAAAACATCGGAAACACAAACCTAGATTTAGTCTACAAATACATATTACCTTGGTTATGAAATCAGAATATCTAGAGATAACCAGACCAACGAATTGCAAAAAAGAACCAATCTCGCTTGGGCAGCATAGAAAACTCAGCCATATCTTTAAAAGCAAAGTTCCGATATGTCTGAAATGAAAGTACATGACATGCCTGCCCTTACATATGGGGCGGAAATCTTAACTGTAACCGCCAATACGGCAAGAAAACTTAAAATAACCCAACGGAAAATGGAAAGATCAATGATCGGAATAAACTCACGTGGTGTAGGTTTATTCCGATCATTGATCTTTCACTTCGATGATCGACTGTATCGACTGTATAACTAAACTCAAATGGAGATGGGCTGGCCACGTGGGTCGAATGAAGGACGAATAAAATATTAGAGTGGAGACCAAGAGCCGATAAGCGTAGCAGAGGAAGACCACTGACAGGTTGGACCGATAACCTAAAAAGGATCGCAAACAACTGGATCCACGAAACTCAAAACAGAAGACGATGGAGTGCTATGGAGGAGACCTATGTCCAGCAGTGGGTGTGTGTGTGCCACTGGGAAGCGTATGTGGTCCAGTTTTATACCTTTTAAATACTGCAGATCTTCCAACACATATAAAAAGTTAGCATAAACACACGTCAATGAGAGGATCTAAGCGTCCCACTTAAATTCAGCCGTGACATCAAGATATACTCAAATGCGTAATTAAGAATTAAAAAAACGTAGAATCCGAGCAAACGTGTTAAAATGCTAATGGTACATGGCAAATTGGTGGAGACAAGTTGTTTCTGCGCATATTGCATTGTTGATGGGATATTTTAATGAATAAAACGGGATTTTTAAAGAAAATTTAAAGTTAACCTTATTAATCGCAAATTTATAAATAAATTGAATTTAGTTTGCATAAATTATTTACACAAAAATAAGTAAATAAGAAAAAATGATGTGTAAAAATACATATTTGCATAATAACTTATCTATTAAGGTGTAAACCTTATCGAAAATCCAATTATCTTTCCTGTAAATGTTGCGATTGTGGGTGTGTTCGCGGACGTACGATTTGCAAATCTGAAGAAAATTACAAGGGATCGTCGTTTATTAGAGGAAGCTGTTGTTAAATTTATATATAATTAATATTAAAATCTCATATTGAAAAAATGCATTAACCGTTTTTTTTTTCGTACAAATTTTATATCCAATTAAGTGCACTTGAAAAAAAATATATACATATGAATATTACATGAGATAAATTTAACGGTTTCTTCTTCATAAAACTTAATTGCAAAAAATGGTTTTAATTAACAGAAGCTTTATTTTTTCCCTATTTCTCACAGTCACTCGGAATTGAAAAATTCACTATGTCTTATTCACTTATTCTTAGTAAATTCCCTTGTTTGTGAAAATATTATATGACATGAAGTTAACCTACACACTTTACACGACTCGAGTTTCCACTGTTGCAGGTCATTTTCAAGTGCATTACAAATTGATGAAATTGAATTTATAACAGGAATGGATTAGTAAGTAAGGATTATCACGTACTAACGATCCCGACCATCATTTTCCTCTTTCTCGTAAATTTTATTTCATTCATCATTACTTTAAATCAAGTATGCCCAAATTTGACACCCCACTTTCTCTTTTGATTAAAACATAAAATATCGTAATTCTTCTAATTTTGTTTATTTACGCCAAAATTATTTCCTGCAATTGACTTCCTCTACTTCTTAGGATATGTCATGATCCATATCCTTATGATTTATCCAAAATTATCGAAAACATGTTACAGCAAACAATTTTATCAAACAGCATTGATTATGTCATCCCTAAGCGGCTCAATCTATCGAGGATCATTGGCATAAATTATTCCCCACAATCAACCCCAAAGAAAGAAATCCAACGAAGATCGCAAGATCTAGACTGCCAATTAAAGTTAGTTATTCAACAAATGTTTTCTCAAATAGATTAATTCGTGTTTTCATTCTTTAATTAGGATTTATTCACTATATGGTAAATGTAAAATTTGGACAATCTTTATAAACAAAGTTATGGGGATTGAAATGTCGTGTGGGTGTGTCAATAAAATCATTTTGATAGATGGAATCTAGAAATTTCCATCTAATATTAAAGCGACTTTATAATACTCTAATGCTACAGTCTGTATTAATAATGTGATCTAGATAAGACTATTATTACAGTCCATTTTCGTTATAGTTTTAAAGAATAATATGTTCAGTGTTATGAATAATATATCATAATGTTCGTGGTCGTTTGAAATCATTATGTAACAGCATTTTTTTGGGGTCAAATATTTTGTTTTCTAAAAGAAATTAAGTCAAACAAATATAAACAGTATATTTAGTTCTCATATAATTTTTTTTTAATTTAAACTTTGTAAAAAGTAATGTATTATAACATAATGTAAAATAGGGTTCTATCTAGTCGAATAATTGCGGTTTTGTGGTAATGTCAAAATGTGATATCTGGGAAAAGATAATTCTGGAAACACGAAATATGCATTATTCAAATAAGAATTTTACCAAAATAACTATGAATTACTTAGTTTAGTTTTTAGTGAACTAATATATTCTAATGATATTCGGCAGACGTCAGAACTTTTCGATATAATGCGGACATAATTATACAAAATACCTTTCTAAAAATAAGATGTGGATATAGAGGAGTTTTATTGATTAGTAATTAATTGGAAAAACTAGGTTTTTAATATTTAAACCAAAACATTTTTCTAATTGCTTTTGATATATCCGAAAATACATGTAGGTAAATTATAGTCTATAAAAATAATACTAAAAATCTACTCGCAAACCAAAGTGAACAACTTAATAAGTAAATTATTGTATATGAAGGATGCCATTATTATAATCGAGTGTGTAAAAGTATCCAAGTCGTACTTAAAAGTCCAAGGTAAATCAAATACTTTCATTTTAAAACGATTTCAGCTTGTTGTTACTATGGCAACAACTCGCGTCACTAAACATAAAATATAAACGTAATGAAAATAAATTTTCTGACGTATATTAAAATTGAATTAATTTTTCTTATTTTGAATCAAGAAATCTCGACCTCTCAGTCTGGATTTAATTTATGTGACTATAACTTAACCTAATCATAACCTAATCTAGATTAAGTCTAGGTTAACCTAGCTTACATGGACAACGACAAACGACAATTTTTCAATATTATCGCTAAGAAACATTTTGTTTTGTAGATTCAACGGTATTTTCGCCTTCGGCTCGTGCTATATATTTCGCAACTCATGTATAAAACAACTTTGTCACACACTTGTATCATAAACTACTATTATAACATGGATGGTAAGTTACTTTCTGATGCGGGGAATTAAATAATTTGGGACCTGCACAGTGGTCTAAAATCCCAAAAAAGCTGACCAAAATTCAAAAAATAAATATTTTCTTAATTTTTATTTTTTTAATGGATAAAGTAGGGTCCTGTGCTTTCGATAGGAGGGTTCTATTATACCTTATACCTTATTTATTGATCGTTATCAACCCAGCAAAATGGATTCTTCCTATGAAGGTATGTAGAATTTAACTGTGTTTTTAATTTATTTTATTTTATTAACATCTTGCAAACAAAATTGTTAAATTTTCATAAAATTTTGAAGATTTTTTTTTCTCAATTTCTTTCATGTAGAACAAAAGTTAAAGATAGTGCGCTATTCGGCTATGTAATTAACGGGACAGTTTTATGAATAGGTTTTTCTAAAATATTGCAAGAAACAAGCTTGCACTTTTTTGCAGCTTTTATATCAATTTTTGTAAAAGTTTTTATGAGTTTGAAGATGGTGGAAGAGTCGGTTGAATAATAGTACTTTATTCGTTTATATTTCTCTTTTCGACACTCTTTCTTCATTTTTATCTGCAGGGATTTTCAATACAATTGCTTGCTGCCTGTATTGAAAATAAAAATTACAAATTAATATCAAATTTAAACAATATTTTTTTCGGAAAATAGCTATTGAGTGGCCTGTCAAATTTTCTGCCAAAATCACTGGAGCGGATGAAGATATAATAAAACGTTTACACGTAATATTACAAGTTATTTCCAGTGGTTTTCAAATTGATGTAAATAAATTTAAAAATTACGCTGTTGACACTACAAGAAAAGTTGTTGAATTGTACTCGTGGTACTACATGCCGACAACAGTCCATAAAATTTTAATTCACGGGAATAAAATTATTGAGTCATCATTGCTTCCAATCGGGCAATTATCCGAAGAAGCACAAGAATCGTGCAATAAATATAAAAAAAATATCGCACGAAAGAATTGTTTATTGATTTCATCAGATCCTAAAATTTCGTTTTTTCAGGAAGCTATCGAATTATTTGCAGATATTACAGCTCCAATTTTGGAATCAGATGAATCACATACATCTGATGGTGAAAACTAATAATTTTAACTTTTTTACATTCAATTTTAATAAATCATTTTGTTTTCTATTTATTCTCTTTTTAATTGAAACCTCAATTCAAAGAACCAAATTCCATAAGAGAGTAAGTTTCTCTAGACAAAATCAACGATCAGTTAATCAGTTTTCAATTCAGTTTCGTGATCGGCGACAGAAGTCCCCTAAATCCCAAGTATCAACAAAATTGAACGTTTTTTTCGAAAAATTATTCGCCATATTGCATCCGCCATTTTGAATTTCGAAATTTTGAATTCAGATTCTTGATCAGCGACCTCAAAAAACGGGAGGAGACCAAAAATCACATTATTTGAACGATTCCTTCATATTTTGGCCAGCTTTTTGGGATGTCAGAGCACTGCGCTGTATCAATTTGTGAAAACTATAAGTGTCTGTGATAAACTGTTCAAACGTCAAGGCATTGTGAAATCAGTGGAAAATTGATTTTATTTATTAATTGTTATTGGATTATTTTAGAGAATTCTTTTAAATGTTTTTTCTGCTGATTTTAAATGTGCAAATATCAGCTATTAACAGTCATTAACTAGTTATTTTCCTTCACGATATATACCCTGTTAAATCTGATCAAATTCCCAGAAATTTTGGCGCACGAGTAGAGATCTTGGAAACGGATGAATTTTCCGCCGAAAATCTATGTTATTATAAGAAAGTAGTCTCCTGAAATCGATTCCGCAATCCGTCTTTAATTACTTGTAACCGTTTTAGAAATAATGTCTTATGAACTCGACAATTGCAAAAATTTAAATTAGAAATTTCGCGATTAAAAATTAAATCTTTTCAAATAATTTACACATCGATTTGTTCGCTTTGTCGAGTACTTTGTTGAGTAGTTGCAATATGCTTGAAACGATATCGCTGCGATTTGCAGTTTTTTAAGAACTTCTAAAAAACCAAAATCGCACATTTTTTCTGACCAAAATGAACATTTTTGGAGAATTCTTTTGTTTCCTTGCAATCCCCTATTCTCTTTCCTGTTCTCCTGGTATGATTATTGGGCTTTTGGGGTTTTCGTGGCACTTTCGGTCGTAGGGCTGCGCTGTAAATTCGACGCTAGCGAACTACCCGCGGTTATACTACACTTTCTGTAAAACACCCGCACGTCCTGCTTGATCGAACTCTACTCCTCAATTCTATTTTTGGAGATTTTTTCGCATTTTTTTCAGGTCACCCGAAGGAAATCTGGAAGTGCTGGAAATGATTTTCGAGTTTATTTTGCTGTAAGTATAGAAATAAGTACACTAGCGGCGATGTATATGTTACATTAGAAGTACTTAATTTGGAAAATGTATACATTTACCGGCATATGTACACATATACATTCTTGGTTGGTAAATGTGAGGCAACTATTTCCGGCAAATGTGTACATATACCTAATGATGCTGGCAAATGTATAGAGGTTTTCGTTAACACACAAAGCACATGGGCAAGCACAAAGCACTAAACTTGAGTTATTCTTGTCCCATTAAGGTATAACGAATGTATTGTTAAAAATTAAATAAATTATGTTCTAAGTTTATTAATTATTTTTACGTATAATAAAATAATATAAATTATTTCAAATACATTTTAACTTTAATATACAAGTATATTTTATTTCTGTTTCTTATTTTTAACTTTTACCTATATACGTTGGAAAATTAGTACTTTTACCGCTAAAGTAGATATATGAGCATGATCTCAAATATTTAAAGTCACATTTACCTATCAAATTGGTAGATGTATACATATACCGGTAAATGTTTACATTTGCCGATTTTGCACTTTTACCGTAACATATCCATTTTCAACGGCTTTTCAATATATACCGAATAATTTAATATAATTCCTTGCGCATCTTTTAACACTAAACTTGATAGAAGTACTTGAGAGAAATCGAGGAATAACCAAAGACTCCCACAATGATTGATGATTCTTGCAAATTTGTTTGTTTTCCGTCTAATTTTGGCATGCTCAATGGAATGGAGAAAACTAGCGAACTGGCGAAGTTTCTATTCTAGTTCAAGAGCTATTGCATTGAGAATTCGGTGGATAATAAAAGCAAATTTACTGCCTAAGCATTAAAGTATTCACTATTATGCCAGCAGTGTGATTTCAAAATTATTTTTCATGAAGTATCTACGAGGGAAAAATTAGCCGCAAAGTAGCTATAACCAGTGGTGTGCTGGGAAATTGTTAACCATGGACTCGTTGCCGATGACCATTTGGAGGAGGGGAGCAAATTTTAAACCCTTTAACTCTTCAAAAGCTTTAGGCTTAAGCATATCCTCGATTTTAGCAACCAGCAGAATTCTTCAAATAATTAATAGCGTTAGTAGACCGAACAATTGAAGAATTTGCTTTAACAATATTACGACTAACAATATTATGTTACGACTTTGTAAGGCTTCTGAAAGGTAAGCGAATTCCTCCAAGACTTCGATCATTAAAGTTAAATCCTTAAGAAATTCCAAATTGAATTATTAATCCATCCACCCCTTCGAATACATATTATTACGAAACCTTCTCTTTGATGCCTTTATAAATCGGCGGACCTATCCTTAGAATAGAAAGTTTTAGAGCAGCGAGCCAGGCATGCACCCACCACATCCTTCACTTTTTAGTCCGTATTTGCTTGTGCAACACTCACAGTGTGTTGTCCGGCTATAGAATTTCTACCCTAACTCCTCAATTTTTCTTCCTTTTATTGCAGATAGATCATAGCCGCTCCATTAGAAGTTTGCAACAAAGAGGAGCAACGATCAATAATCCGGTTTTTGTGGTCGGAACGTGTATCAGGAGATTGCGGCTCCTTATACGGATTCCGATTACAAATTCTACAAAACGTGAAGTACATCGTCTGCAAATTATGGTTCTGTCTACGAAACGGTCATGGTTCTGTCTACTAAATCATTCACAACAGACTTGGGTGTCATAAAGTGTATGCAAGATGGGTTCCAAAACAATTCACAAATGTGATTGCTATGCTGTTGTGGTCCTGCTAGGGAAAATAAAGTCTGTGCAAGATGGCTTCTAAAACAACTCACAGTTGTTTTGGAACCCATCTTGCACAGACTTTATCCATCCATCCATCCATCTTGCACTGATTTTATGAAACCCAAGTCTCTTGTGGATGATTTCGTAGACAGCGTAACCATAACTGTGTCTGACGATGAGTCACTCCTTTTTTTGGTAGGAAGGCCACAAAAACCGCTTTCCGACCATAAAAACCGGATCACCATTCATTGTTCCTCTTTGGTGCAAACTTCTAATGGAGCGGCCATTGTGATTGCTATGCTGTTGTGGTCCTGCTAGGGAAAATGCAAGATGGATTCCAAAACAACTCACAGTTGTTAAGGCTCTGTCTATTTGTATAGCAATAAAAGTTATAGCTTGCGAATTATTTTTGACTCACCCTTAAAAAAAAACTCACACTTCAAAATCACACTGCTGCACGCATTAAAGTGAATACTTTAATTCGTAAGCAGTAAAATTTTCTTTTATTATCCACAAAATTATCAATACAAGAACTCTTGAACTAGAATAGAGACTTCTAGTTTTCGCCATTCCATTGAGCATATGCAAAAATTAGTCGTAAAACATAAAATTTTACTAGAAAGTTAAAATTTGGAACATCATTTTTTCTTGATTCCTCGAGAAATTTTCAACCTAAGTTTAGTGTCCAAAGATTCGCAAGGAATTATATAAAATTATTACGTATTATATGATGAACAATTTCTATCCTAATTCCTCCATTTTTCTTCCTTTTATTGCAAATAGATCAGCCACTCCATTAGAAGTTAGCATCAAAGAAGAACAATCAGTGATTAGTGATCCGGTCTTTGTGGTCGGAACATATATCAGGAGATTTCGGCCCTTCATACCCCTTCCGACCACAAATTCTACAAAAAATAAAGTGACACGTCGTCTGCAAATTAGTCATGGTTCTGTCTACGAAATCATCCACAACAGAAAGACCAGATCACGGCTTGTTGTTCATCATTGGGACATACTTCTAATGGAGCGGCCATGATCCATCTGCAATAAAAGGAAAACAAATGGAGATATTGAGATCGCTGATTCGCGGATCGACATTCCATAGCAGGACCACAATAGCACAGCAATAAAACAAACGAGGACAAGTTTCTTGTCATGTGAGGATTTTGGACTATTTCATCTTTTTTCAGAAGATTTGAATCGCTTACCAAATCAATGATTGCGTGGATTGGTTATGTCCTGCCTTCTTAAAATGAGGAAAGAAGTACGCACAATAACTCATAATAATCTTTAACAGTAGCGCATTTTCCAACTAGACATTCAAACATTCAAGTTTATGGCGGTAGTGTTACTTAAAATGTATTTTTTTGTACGAAAGTGTAATACATACATGTTCTGCTCATCCTCTTAGTAAGATAAATATTTGCAAAGCACAATGAATTAAGATCATACAACGTTGCTGTTTATAAACATCGACATTTCTTCATTCTAACGAAATAGAATGTTTAAAAAAAAAAACAAGAAAAATAAATATTACAAACCTAGCGAAAAGTTATTATAACAAACTCCAGTTAATTCACACATTCTTGCACCATGACTATTCCGTGAGATAAATATTATTACGAATTTAAACATTCACCAGATATGATTATTTATCTTGCACATAACAGTGAAAAAAATCACAAAATTTCGCTTAATATACTTTCATTTAGTTTTAAAGTTTGGTCAAATGTGGATAGCGAGTTATTAACCCTTCAAACACTGCGGCCAAGTGGCCTATTGTATTTTGTCCATATTTTTCTATTTATAAGACCAGAGACCTAGGTGTTACTAAAAATTCCTCAATGTATTAGTTAACGCTCTAGTACCGTAGACTACGAGGCAAACTTCATTCGGTTAGATTTACTCGATTTTCTATAGATTTAGCTGGAATGGACATCCGTTCATGCATTTAAATTGGAAAAGCTTTGCAGACTTACCCCAAGGAAAATGTTCCGCGACGTATCGAATCCCGCAGCGTATATCCGACACACCTTCGGACAGTTCCTATCCGAGAGAATTCTGCATGCAAAACGGGATATCGTGCTTTGCATCACCTTGTTCTCCCCCGTTTTATCCCCGGGGATGGTGTCCATCACTACGAAATCGATAGGAGCCTCCGACGACCTCCCAATCTGAAAACAACAACATTTGTTTATACTATCGTAAAAATTAACAAAATGTCCATTAGCTTTTCTTTTTGATCTTACCTGGAACATATCGGTGTCATCATCTGGAGTGTACTCGACGATAACGGCATGGTTTCTGGAAAGTGTGTAAGAGATCGAATGTTGTCGAGCGTCCAGGATCGCCTGGGACGAGTGCGGGGTTTTGACCACGTAATGTTTGGAACGCTTTACGCCATTGGGCTCCTGCCGTTTATACAGGACAAACTTGCTGCGTCGTCTGCCACGGTCGCCTTGCGGCAAGAATCCATTGTAACTGGAATTCAAGAAAAAGGCATTGTTAGAATATTGTTGTAAATTGTAATAAAACTTTCAGTAAACTAAGACTAAATGGAATTTATTCCAAAATCTGACAGAAATATTTCATGTTAAGAAAATTCTAATAAGATATGCATAGTATGATTTTTAAAAGAGAAATATTCCATTTTCAGATAAAGAAAATAAAACTGACTGCAAAACAGAATTGAATTTGTTGACGGTACATTTTATATCATTTGTCGGGTGTTATTGATTTTCCGATAAATATTTAATAAACTCGTGATAAATATTGATGTGAAATAGCATGGTGTTGATAAACGTAATAAAGACGTAAATTATTTATTGGCCAGCTGAAAACTATTCAAACTCATTCTGTAATCTCCATTGCCAGACCAGTGAATTTAAATAGCTACTACTATAAATTGTCTAGAGTCTAGGGCCTAGACCAAAGCTACTATGTTATTCAGAGAATTAACTTGCGTCTGCTTCGAAAAATAATTCCAAACGACATTCTGAAATTTGCTTGAATAAAATTAGATCAATAGTGTTTCTTTATTAATACACACAAAATCTAAAAAAATCAAAATATAAAAGATAAGCTGCAAACTTTTTTTTATATTCTTCAAATTAGAAGGAGTTTTGTCGGCGTTTAGAGACATTACAATTGCTCTAATTGCAGGAGAATTTAAAACTTTAACGAACTAGATCTTACTACAGATAAAAAACATCAAATGGAGGCATTAAAGCGTTTAATAACCCATTAAACTCATTTGGTAATAGACTAAACTTCACTAAACGATGTGTTAACATAGACAATCGTGTTTCGTCTGGAAATTACTGGGGAAAACAAGGTTTCAGAGATAAGATTTAAACACGAACATGCAATTAAATAAGAAGCAAGAGTAGACATAAAAGACAAGTAACAGTCGTGTCATACAGTTTGCCTATATCTTTTGTACGGCTTTGCGTTAACGACAAAATAGTCGTCAAACTCTGTCTTATTTATGTATGCGCAGTACCTTTTCCAGAGTGTTCACAAAAATGAAGGGCAAAGGCAAAGAATAGGGAATGGTCCTAATGCAGTGGCGAACCTATGGCACGCGTGTCACAGCTGACACGTAGGAAAATTTTATTTGCACGCGAACTACTTCTCACGCATGCCCTCTAAACTTGTTAAACTATCTTTTCTAAAATAAATTTTTAAGTTTCCCAATCTACTTTTGTGCAACATCAATGTTGTAAAATGTAAGACGTGTTCAAAATCCGTCCATTGGTTTGCCCGTAATTGCAAAAGGCGCACAAAAATTTTCAAATTTAAAAAATTCGCCAAAGCCGTATTTACAAAGCTACAATTTTGAAATTTGGGAATTTGTGAGATCTCGTAAGAATATCAAATCATACTACGTTTCATCAAAATTCGTAGATTGGTTTGCCTGTAATTGCAAAAGGCGCACAAAAATTTCCAAATTTCACCAAAGCCGCATTTACAAAGCTGCACATTTCAAATTTGGTAATTTGTGATATCTTGTATGAATATCAATTCATACCCAGTTTCATCAAAATTCGTCGATTGATTTGTCCGTAATTGCAAAAGCCACACCAAAATTTACAAATTTCAAAAATTTAAGAAAGCCGTATTTACAAAGCTACAGTTTGGAGATTTGTGAGATCTCATACGAATATCAAATCATACAACATTTTATCAAAATCCGTCGATTGGTTTGCCTAGGAATTTGTGAGATCTCGTAAGAATATCAAATCATACCACGTTTTATCAAAATCCGTTGATTGGTTTTTTGGCCCGTAATTTCAAAATTCCAAAATTTCCAAAATTCACGAAAGCAGTATTTACAAAGCTACAATTTTGAAATTTGGCAATTTGTGAGATTTCGCAAGATTATCAAATCATACCAAGTTTCATCAAAATCCGTGGATTGGCTTGTCCGTAGTTGCAAAAGGCGCACACAAATTTAGCAACCTCAAAAATTCACAAAAGCCGTATTTACAAAGCTACAATTTTGAAATTTGTCAATTTGTGGGACCTTGTAAGAATATCAAATCATACTACGTTTCATCAAAATCCGTCGATTGGTTTGTCCGTAATTGCAAAAGGCGCACAAAAATTTACAAACTTCAAAAATTCACAAAAGCCGCATATACAAAGTTACAATTTTGAAATTTGGCAATTTGTGGGAAAATCGTAAGAAAATCAAATCATACTACGTTCACCAAAATCCGTGGATTGGTTTGCCCATAATTTCAAAAGACACACAAAAATTCCCAAAATTCACTAAAGCCGTATTTACAAAGTTATAATTTTGAAATCTGGCAATTTGTGAGATTTCGCAAGAATATCAAATCATACCAAGTTTCATCAAAATCCGTGGATTGGTTTGTCCGTAATTGCAAAAGACGCACAAAAATTTACAAGATTAAAAAAATCACGAAAGCCGTATTTACAAAGCTACAATTTTGAAATTTGGGAATTTCTGAGATCTCGTAGGAATGCAAATCATACGTTTTATCAAAATCCGTCGATTACGGAAAACGAATACGGTAGCTGATTTTCACTATCACATTGTAAAAGTAGACCTGGGACGTCAGCATTTCAAAATGTGAATATTTAAAAAAATGGCACGCGGCCGGAAAAAGTGTGGCGAACCTTTTTCCGGCCGCGTCCTAATGAATAGATTCTGAGAAAATAGCAAGTTTTACTTAGAACTAACAATGACTTATTATTAAACATATTTATGTTAAAATCAGACTTTTCAGTTATTGACAACCGTCTTACAAAAAGTACAAAAGATAGAATGTCCTTGGCGTCACAAACATAAATATGAGAATCATCAACATCTTTGGTTTTTTAATCATATTTTAGAATTTCAAAAATGTTTGTTTCTCTTGCACAAAATGGCATCAGACTCATCAAATCTCTGTATTTTTTTTCACTTATGGTTAAAAACTCTTTATATGCAAAATCTGGTAGCTCGAAGTCAATGTTAGTGACGTGATTACAGCAATAACTTAGAATTGTCGTTTTCTCCCTAGTGCCATTGTAATTTTCTCTGAGCACTTCCATAGGGCCATGTTCTTTGCATATCATTACTTCCCTTTGCTTTTCAATTGGGATCTCATATTTCTTCATGAATTTTCCTATGAGAAATTTTTACCATTCTCTTACGACTTTTGCAGCAATTTCAAAAACCTTGAAAGATGACAGTTTTGTCCTTGAACTTTTAAGCAGTTCATACCAATGAAATGGCAATTCCTTTTTAGATTAATCAAACCCATATTCTTATCACACTCAAGATAGCTGTGACCTCTTATGTGAAACGTTATTTCTAAGGAGTCTTGAAAATTTAATTCATGAGTGATAGTATAATGAACATAAACATGGTTTAATTTTTGTTTTGACCCCAACAGAAATCACAAAATATGACAAGATGCCTTACAGCTTTTGATTAGTAATAAAATCAGATAAAAACGAAATTTCATCAGATCCTTTCTTGTCACATGATTCAGGATAGGAATAAAAATAAGACTGACCAGTCCCCAGATTATGAATATAGAATGTGTATATAGATAATTGTCTTTTGTAATAAATATTGTTGTTATACTTACAAGAGAAATATTTTTTGTCGACAGCTGTTGCTAGAAAATCCTTTTGATCCTTTTTTTGACTCCCCTTTTCTTTCATAAAAAAACATGAGCTTTTGTTAGATGAAGTTTATTTAAAATTTTGTGCTGTTTTAATTCATCAAGTTTCTTTTCTTCCTCAAGTATCTTAGCCTTGGCTAAATAGACATCATAGGAGCTGCATGTATCCATTCTCGGATAGCCAAAAGCTATGTTAAACTGTGTGTTATAGATATGACCCATACGAAATTAGTTCCGTAACAATTTTTTAAAATTAATTTTTGGACAATCTTCCTTCTTTACCGGTATGTCATGGACATTCTCAGTTCTTTTCGCTTTAGGAAGATCTAAAAACTTTTTCTTAGTGATATCTGTTGAGTATTTGTAAAAACTAGTCGATGGAAATGCAATTACCATAGGCGTAGATTTGATACCAGTACAAAACAAAAACAAGAGATCTGCAAATGCTCCATTTGTAAATGTATTAAAATGAAGTAAAATAAATATTGAACAGTTTTTAATGCGCATTTAAACATAATATATATGCTTTGTTCAAATGGTTATCTGGCAATTATTGATTTGTGCCGCAATTATCCTTGTGGCTCCAATCGATTTCGAAGTATTTATGAAATTAAAATAGTCATTCGTATAAAATTATTTCATACACGCAGGGTTCAAATTGGCGAATTATTTCAAATGTAGCAAAACATGCAAAATATTTTAAAGAAACGTTTATTGCACCGGCGAGAAGGAGAATATCGGTAAAACTTTTGTTTAGTCTACTCACATTTATTAATAAATACGTCTCGTCTGCTGTTTTTCTACATTTCAAATGTTTAAATAATAGAATATACCAAAGGCAGACAGTCCATTTCGAGATTAATTAAAACACTCCATCTAAAGAAACTGAGATAAAACTAAGAGAATAGTAATTGAAGAAAGTGGAGACTACTGTGAATTAAACTTAAGATTGATTATGTAATCGAGACAAGTACAAATCGAGCGTGGATTAATTCACTAAATTTATGTCAAGAACAAAACTTAAAACTTATAGACCAATTTGCGTTTTCCTATTCCTGTATATACTTGGATATACTTGGTTGTCTTGCCTGGTCTGTCTAATTTTGTTTGTCTAGCCTTATCTGTTAAGTCTCGTTTATCTAGTCTTGTCCGTTTAGTCTTCTAGGTCTAGCCTGTTTAGTTTTGTCTGTCTAATCTTGTCTGTCTATCATCACCAATCGATTAATTTCTTGTCATGTTTTGTCTAAAATGAATGTATATCTACAATAAACAACAAAGAAGTTTACATAGAGTCTAGATCAGGGGTGGGTAATTTTTTTGGCTGTACATTGCGTATGAAAATTTTAACTACGGGCTTTAATCTACACTTGTCTAGACAAAACAATATTGTTAGGTTTTTCAAAGAAGAGGATATAAATATGTGTTGATTCGTTTTCTCGGGGATTCCGCGTTCGTGTTGAGGGTTGGTTCTGATAAGATCCGGATTCTCGTCGTTTCTTGAGATATACACGTCTTTGATAAATAAACACGTCCTTACGGGTTAACCGCTTGAAGTATACAGAGCGCTCGGTCGTGTGACGCCTCTATTTATAGCTATCTAGCATCAGGTCATTTAGCACAGGCGCGCTGTTTACGGATTTTCGCATATTCGGTTCGCTTGATTGTTCGTCTTGTTGGTTGTATATGCATCTGAGATGTTAGGTTGGTTAGATAAGGAGTCTGGGATTGTATTTCGAGGGTGAATATAATCGGTAGCCATGCTGGGCGAGTCGCAAGGAATCACCTATCGTGTCTGTATGCGTTGGTTTCCTGGAAACTGTGTGACTCAAGGTGCCGTCTCGTTTCTTCTGTAGGAAAACTACCAATAAAGGAAGTCGTTGATGTTTTTCTACCTCCATTGTGAATTTGATTTGCTCGTGCTGGGAGTTAAGATGGATGAGGAATTTATCTAGTCGGCCGTAGGGCCAGATTACAAATGTGTTATCCACATATTTTAGCCAGAGTGTAGGTTTAAGTGTAGCTGATAAGATTGCTTTTTCCTCAAAATCTGTAAGAATCCAGGGGCTGGTAAAAATAGGTTGGCTCCGTGTCGGAATGCGCCATGCAGCGCGATAGCGCTTCGTTCAATTATCTGCGATGAATGTCGATCGATGTGAAGGCTGCTGTTATATTTGTTAATATTTTACCACACTACGTGAACAGCGCGATCGCGATGCTTGGCGCTAAAACGGTTAAAGTAATTTGTGAAATGTTCCGCGGGCCCCATAAAATATCGACGGGGGCCGCATGCGGGGCACGAACCGCCATTTTCCCAGGCCTGGTTTAGATAAAGGTTTAGACAAAACAACATATTTTTATCTAGATAAAATTATATTTAAAGTTTCTCTAGGTTAACCTGCACCTGATATAGACTAGATCGCAACAGATATTTATCAAGATTTAAATATCTGATTTGAATCTAACGTAGAAAGAATACTTAATATAACTAGACAATATTTATATAGAAAATAATACATCTCTACATATCGTGTTTAACTAATACTTAACTAGATTTTTATGGATAAAAATATAGTTAATTATTGAATTCACAATAAAGTGAAGATTAACAAACTTAGGCCTACTGTCCACGGAGGCGTCATTTGACGAATGCCTGCAAACCTACAAATGACGAAAGGCGTCATTTGCATCTTAGATACGTCCACGCAATCGTCTCATATATTCGTCACGCAAACTACAAAACGGTTATTTTTTAGCTCCCAATAATCAGTTTAACAATAATCCGAACAAAATTGTCTTACTTCCTTACCCTGACTGTCGTACCTTGACTGTGTGATTATGACTATCTGGACGTTACTGGGGGTGACCGTTTTTATATACCCCTTAAGGTAAACCGAGCCGTTTGTTGGGTATTGTTTCCTAAAATCATACCAATGTTCATGGCATGATTATAATAAAACCGTCCACCCGACTAAAAAAATCAATCAGACCTTTTTTTAGAGCATCTAATTTCCTTCAAGAAATATATTGAAGTCAATTACATTTATCTCGATTGTTTGGGAGTTATTACACAAAACCTGCTCATTGTCAGTAAAAAAATAAAATATAGCGACGATAATATTAATGCTTGTCTTAATATTAATTATATAAATAAAACTCTTAACAATAAGGGCTCCAATTCTCACTTTTTTTTTTAAATCCCAAATAATATTTTCGATATATTTTTAAAAAACAAAACATAGTAGATTAATTTGGTCCCATAATCCTGCCCTAATTGGCCGAAAGCAATATGATCGGCCTGATTGCAAATTCGTAGAATATCTTAGATATTCTAACGTAGAATAACTTAGATATTCTTCGTAGGATAACTGTAATTTACCCTATCATAAAAGTAATCCCTTTTTTGAAGGATTTTCCAAGAGCGGCCTATAGAGAATTTGTTTTAATTCTTTAGTTCTCGATTCCCAGGAACTAGTTTTATCAGCAATTGAAAATGGCCAAGTCACCTAATTTATGTAGAAGAAATCTTAATGTTATTTAACTAGTAGTACTAGTAATAACAAACAAATGTCTATTGTGTAATTCAATATCCTGCGTGGTATTAGCCAGGGAAGTAGTTGTTTCAATATGACATTTGTCAAAGTCCTAGTATGACTTAATCTTTGTAGATTAACGAACAGGTTGAATATTTTATATTCAAGCTATTTCTCGTCTTATTATGTTTATTTAGTTTTATCAGGTTTTATATAAATTCCATTTTGAATCTAATTTTATGGTGTTTAAGGATTTTGTTAAGTTCTAGGCGTTTGTATTTTATTGAATTATATTTACTTTGTTTCATTAATTATTAAACTACCCGTTATTCCCCAGATTCCCGGGAAAATAAATTTATATTTCCCGTTTCCCGGGAAAAAATATACGGGAAGCAGTATAAGCAGCATAGCATTTGTAGTGGCAGGCTGCAGCACAAGCTGCATGACGAAAGTCTGACGGAACGCAAATGCGACGATGTCGCACCGTTTACACTCTTTCGTCGCTTTTCACGCAAAATGCAAGCCAGCTGCACAAAAGTGTAAAATGGCGATGTCGTGCGTATTTCGTGCGACTACGGGGACAGTAGGCCTTAAAGTTGACGTTTATTAAGGTTACAAATTATAATGAGGAAAACAGGCTGAAATAAATATTTCAAAAAGTCTAGTCTACTTTTCTCTGTCTACTCTTTCTAATCAATTTGTCTTTCTAATCTTGTTGTAAGTCTAGTCTTATCTGTCAAGGGTTACTGTCTGATCTGTCTCCTATTTAGTCCTGGCTGTGTGGGTCTTGTCTGTCTGGTTTTGCTTGTCTGCTCTTGTCTGTCTGGTCTTGCCAATCTGGTCTCTTATGTCTGGTTTTGTCTGCCTGGTCTTGTCTGTATAGTTTTGTCTGCCTGGTCTTGTCTGTTTGGTCTTGTCTGCCTGATTTTGTCTGTCTGGTCTTGTCTGTGTGGTCTTGTCTATCTGGTCTTGTCTGCCTGGTCTTGTCGTTTGGTCTTATCTGGCTGGTCTTGTCTGTCTGGTCTTACCTATCTGGTTTTGTCTGTCTGATCTTGTCTGCCTGGTTTTGTCAGTCTGGTCTTGTCTGTCTGATCTTGTCTGTCTGGTCTTGTCTGTCTTTTTTTTATTTTTTCTTTGGGGGACGTAGGCACTTTCGTTAACTTGACAAGTGGTCCCCCTGGAATTCTCCCTGTATCCCTCGGCATCGCAAAAGCATTTCTTCAAGGGAGGGCTGTCCTAATATTTCTTTCTCATTAGTTCTTTATTCCTTCTTCTTTCGTCCTCTTTCTATTTATCAATAATTTCCTTCATACCCTTTTCTACAACCTTCCAGTCTTCATCACTCCTCAGCATGAGTGCCGTCATGTTCGTGTCGGTTAAGGTCTCTTCTATGCGTACCTCCATCTCGAGTCTTTCGCTTGTCCATCGGGGGCAGTGGAAAGCGGTATGTTCCGCTGTGTCTGCCTCCCCACAGTAGCTGCAGTCTTCCGATTCCTGTAGATGGAACCGTTTGAGGTAGGCTGCAAAACAGTCATGGCCACCCAGAATTTGTGTGATGTGGTATCCCACCTCTCCATGCTTCCTGTTTGTCCACTTTATTATATCCGGGATCAGTTTTTTGGTCCACTCGCCCTTATCTTGCAGTTCATTCCATTTCTTCTGCCATTTCCTTTTAGTTTCTTCTTTTATTTGTGCCGTGGTTTTTCCATTTTGTTTTTTATGCATACGGCATCTTTCATCCACCAGTAGTTCTATTGGTGGTACTCCGGCGATCACTTGAAGTGCTGCAGTTGACGTGGTGCGGTATGCGCTACATATTCTTATGAGTGTTTTCCTTTGAACACTTTCCATTATGTTTCTATATTTAGCACATTTCATGGTTTCGCACCAGATTGGCGCCCCATACAGCATTATCGAGTACACTACCGATGCAAGTATTTTCCTTTTACTGCTTTTTGCACCCCCCACGTTAGGCATTATCCTAGACAGTTTGGTCGATAACTCTTCCGCCTTTTTTGCGATGTTTTCGACATGTTTGGTCATTCTCATATTATGGACACAGTAGATTCCTAGATACTTGAGAACTTTAATGGTGCTAATCATTATTCCGTCGATCTGTATGGTTATCTCCTTTAACTTCCTCCGACCCACTAGCAGTACGCATTCCGTTTTCTGGGGGGCTAACTGGAGCTTTTTCTTCTTCATTTCCTTTTGGATTTCTAGGATTGCGGTATTTATTTTACCTTCTAGTGATGTCCCTGTTCGCCCGCAGGCAACTACAGCTAGGTCGTTCGCATATCCTACAAGGGTCACTCCCTGCGGCACTTCCACGTTTATTACGCTGTCGTAGTGAACGTTCCACAACAGTGGACCGAGTATGGACCCCTGTGGTACACCGCATGTCACTTCAGTTGAGTGTTTATGTCCTATCAGTATTGTTCTGTTGGTGAAGTAGCTGCATATCAATTCTATTAGGTATGTGGAAATGTTTCTTGCTTTAAGGTCATTTATGATACCCTTCCAAGACGCGCTATTGAAGGCATTTTGGACGTCTAGCGTAACCATTGCGCAAAAATCTGTTTTCGTCTCTCTTGCCTTGTTTTTAATTATTTGCATTGCATCTATGGTGGAGCGACCCTTTCTAAAACCGAACTGCATGCCGGCTAAACCTCCTGTTTGCTCGAGCTCTTCATTGAGTCTTCGATAGATTAATTGTTCCAGCAGTTTTCCGGCAGTATTTAGCATGCTTAAGGGACGGTAGCTTTGCACCCCATTTTTTTAGGTTTTTCCAGCAAGACTAGTCTCGATTCCTTCCATATTTATGGAAACTCTCTTCTGCTCAATAGTCTGCTATATACGTCCAGGCAGTATTGCGGTTGTCTGAGAGCTGTTAACTTGATTAGTTCCGCCGGGATGCAGTCCGGTCCGGGTGCCTTTCCCAATTTCAATTTGCTTGCTGCTACTTCTAGTTCATCCACGGTGAAATATGTGGGCTCAGCTTTCGGCAGACCAGCCAGCTCCTTCTCCCATTGCAGTACGGGGTTTTTCGGGAATAGTTTGTTGGCTTCCTCCACCATCTGCTCTTCTGTAAGGAAGGTCTTTGGTGCCACATTCATTTTTTTGCATACTATTCTATAGCCCTCTCCCCATTTATTGTTGTCTATCTCGTCGCAGACCTTCTTCCATGCTTTCTTCTTAGCATCTAGTATGGCCTTCTTAAGAGAGTTTCTGTGCTCATGGTATTCGCTTAGATATTTTTTCCTTTGTTCTATGGTTGCGTTTGAATTTGCATTTGTTCTTGTGATTTTCCTTCTTCTAGCTATACATTCCTTTCTTAGTTTTGCTATTTCAGTATTCCACCAATATACTTGTTGTTTCTTTATATGTTGGCTTGACTTTTTTGGTAGTGTTCGGTCGCACGTAATTTTAATTTGTTTAATACATCTTTCTGGAGTTATGATTTCTTGTTTTCCCTTTTGGTCTTCAATATTTTGGTCTAGTTCTGTGCTAAAAAGTCCTAAGGCGTCAGGATTAGTTTTCCAGCCTAGTGGTTTATGTTGCTGTTTAATTTCCTTATTGGTCCTTCCTATCTTTACTTCGTAACAAATATACTGATGGTCGCTCAAGTTTTCAAGTTGCAGTACTCTCCAGTTCGTTATTTTCCCGCTTATGTTTGCAGTGCTGAAGGTAATGTCTATATAAGACGTGCTGTTTCTTCTTACGAAAGTGGGAGCGTCCCCTGTATTCAGTAGCTGTAGGTCATCTGCGGCTAGCCATTCGGATAATATTTTTCCCCTTCTGTCCTTTGTTACAGATCCCCATAGCCTGGATTTTGCATTAAAGTCGCCACCTACCAAAATTTTCTTGGTGTTTCCATTTAGGAACATGCTTTCGCGTATTCCGTTAAGTATTGCTACATACTCGTCGTCACTTATGTTTGGTGAGCAATAGCAACTGTATATTATGATTCCTAGAGTCTCTACCCATACATATCCTTTTCCGCTTGCGCTTCTGGTGATCTTGGTGTCTCTGAAGCCTCTTATTGCGGCACTTTTTTCATTGCTATGGAACCAGGGTCCTTTATTGACATGCTTGATATTAGGTTCCGATATTAGTACCAGATCCAGTTGTAGAGTCGTGGCGTTCTTATATAATAGGTCCTGCGCTTGGCCACATCTATTCAGGTTGGTTTGCAGGATCTAAAGGGTCATTTTGGAGTGGTCGCATATCCTTCTGGTTCTCCGCATTTGACACATTTTTTTTGGATCCTGTTCTCTCTTTTGGAATTTGGTTTCTGAGTTTAATTACTTCATTTTTATATTTGCAGCATTCCATGGTGGCAGCTCGATGACCTTCTTCGTCACATTCGTAGCAGTATGGAGCGTTCTCGCAGTTTACTGCCAGATGTCCTTTCTTACTACATTTATAGCACCGGTCTTTCATATCCTTTTTTTCCGCTGTGCAGTCCTTCATTTCGTGCCCATGTCCTAAGCATTTGTAACATTTGGTTGGGGACAGGATTTCGCTTATTCTGCATCTTTGCCAGCCGATTTTAATTCTTCCAGTCTTAATGATTTCCTCGGCCTTCTTCTTGTATAGACTCACTGTCGCTACCATGGTGTCTCCTTTTTTGTGGCTCTTAGAGTGTTGATCTTTATATCATTCCTCTGGGTTTCTATTCCCGTTGTATCGACTATCGCTTCCTTGATCTCTTCTTCTGTTGTCTCCTCTAGTATATCCCTGATTATAATAACTTTCCTAGATGGCTGCATTTCTTTGGCTGTGGCAATGTCTTTTAGAGTTTCTAAAGCTTTTTCTTTAAATAGAGTTGCTGCTCCTTCTTTTTTCTCTTTGACCGTAATCCTGTAGTTTCCACTTTTAGTCTTCTTGATTTCTTGAACCTGCACTCCAACTTCCTCTACATCTATTTCTTGTCTAATCGTTTTCAAGACACTGGCGAAGGTGCCTCCGCTAGAAGTTGTTGGCATTATTTCTATCGTTTTTTTTTATTGTTTGGCCCTTCTATGATTTGGTTTAATCCATCCTCCGTTTCCTCCTGCGTTTTCTGTATAGGGCTTCTTTTGATCATCTCCCGCTAGACCGTGCGTGTTTCTTGTGTATATATATATATATATATATATATATATATATATATATATATATATATATATATATACTTTGGTTCTTGTGTTGTAAAAGATAGCTTCTATCATTTTTTGGAATCGTAATATGGTCAGACTGGCGAGGTGATGGATTGCAATCCCATCACAATCACTTGTTTCCTCCTTTAATTTTTTGAGCGTATCCCATAAGTCCTCTTCTATTCCATCGTGCGTCATTTTAATAATTTTCCTGTGTATCACTTCCTCGGGATCTTTTGACCTGATTTTCGTTACTTGTTCCAAGATTTCAAAGTCACCGTTTAATTCCCCTATTTCAGGATATTATTCTCGATAGATTCTTTGGATGCTCTTCTCCATCTTGCTGTCGTTGGGATCCACGATTACTATCTTTACCGATCCGTCGCCCCTGTTGAGTGGATTCCCCACAATTACCTCGGTATTGGTGAACAGTTCCGCCTTCCATTCCTTCACATATGCAGAGTGCCATTTTTCTAGAGTGTCTACGCCCTCCAGGGTTTCTAGAAAGTTTCCGGCAGGTACCATCCATGTTGAGTGGGAGTCGTGTCTACTGGTCTCGGTGGTCTGTGTGCCAGCACAGCATTTCCGTGTAGGTTCCAGTTGGTCGCTGTCCACTTGTGTGTCTACATCATAGGTAGGAATTTCAATATTTTCCCACCTATGGGCTTCAAACCACTCCTGTGCGGGGCCTTTGCTGATTTTTTCGGTTTACCTTTTCATCTTTTCTTAATCTCCCTCTTCGTGCTAGGGCTTTCATCTACGAGTTTAGCGAGCTGAGCTGCGTGCAGTGTAATCATTTGAATAGTTTCAATAATGTTAAATGCAGTTGGGCACTCCTTCTTTTTTATGGGATCTAATGAGTCGGTGGCATCGATAGACGTGTCTGCTACTTTCCTTTTTTTCTTTAATGCGGTGCCCATTGAATTGCAGCGCTGTCTTTGACTACTGCTGGTATTTAGCCTGCTGTGCGGCAGTATTACTCTCCAAGAAGCCGTCAAGAGTTGTCGCTCGTTTGACGCTGTCTGCAGTTTGTCTTACTGTTCCAGTAATGGTATCTTGCACTTCGGCCTGGTTCCCTACCAGAAGTGCTGGGCGGTCGTTGGATAACGGTCGGGGGGAGCCCGCTCGCACACTCCCTGTACCGACCGGCACTGAGGTATCCCTCCTCTGCACCGTAAACGAAATTTCCTTGTCTGAGCTCATTTCATAATTAAGGGCTATCCGACCTAGGCCCGCGCCAATGGGACTAGGGAACTTTTTTTGTTAAAGAGGATTTTCCCCTCTGCGGGTATCTATCTTGGTCTGGTCCTTCTCCCTTGACCTGTCTGACTTGGGTGACCCTTCTGGTAGCTACGCTACAGTCAGCATAGCTCTCAGGATCATTAGGACACGCAAGCTCCCCCACCCGGCATAATGCCTTCGTCAAGGTGTAGATACTTCGAGGGAGGGTCTTGTCTGACTGGTCTTGTCTGTCTGGTCTAGTCTGTCTGGTCTAGTCTGTCTGGTCTTGTCTGTCCGAACTGTCTTCTTGTCTTGTCTGTCCGATCTGTCTGTTCTTGTCTTGTCTGTCTGGTTATCTGTCTGCCCTTGTCTGTCTGGTCTTGTCTGCCTGGTCGTGTCTGTCTAGTTTTGTCTGTCTAGTCTTGTCTGTCTGGTCATATCTGTCAAGTCTTCTCTGTATAGTATTGTCTGTCTAGTGTTGTCTGTCTAGTTTTGTATGTCTAGCTTGTCTGTCTAGTCTTGCCTGTCTGATAATCTTTGTTTTTCTTAAACGAGTGTTTGTCTTTATGTACTAGACTTACTACTTCGAGTATGTAGAGACATGGCAGTGTTAAAATTTTGTGACTTCTAAAGTAAGGTCTGCACGAAGCGGTGGTCCCGATACCATATCCCGATATGACTCTTTTTTGGGTTCTAAAGAGTGCTTTGGATTCCGGACATAAGCCCCAAACAGCTATACCATACGTAATTCTGGATTGCACCTTTGCATAGTAGAGCGTTAATAGAGTTGATTTCGATAATACCTTTAGTAGAATGCGGATTAAAAAAGTTTTGCTGGCTAGTTCTTTCCTTATAGCGTCTACAGTGAGATTCCATTGGAAAGTGTCCTGCAGGTGGATTCCAAGGAACAGTATTCAGTGTGTGATAGCTGCACCGAGCCAATTTTGTAGGTTGAAATTTTCAGTTTTTCAGCTCGTCAGCTTGTGCGGAAAATCATGAATTTGTTTTTTGTATATTGAGGAGTAGGTTGTTGCCTGAGAACCATTTGTATATCTTATTCATAAGGTTATTCGCTTAATTCTCGTTTTCTGTAGCAGTACTGTGTGAGATGATTAAACTAGAGTCGTCTGCATACATGGTGCAGTGCTCTCCGTCAATGTATTTAACAATGCCTCATATATAAAGTGAGAATAAAGTTGGTGAGAGTATACTTCCTTGCGGACACCAATGTTCGTTTCGACGGGGGCAGATGTCGCTTATTTGACGATTGACGCTTTGTTAAGATTCGAACCATCTTGCTGCTTTGCCTCTAATGCCGTAATGTTCTAGTTTATTTATAAGTTGTTTGTGAGCCACGTTTTTTGTAACTTGTTAGTCCTGTCTGTCTAGTCTTGTCCGCCTAGTCTATGTAGTCTTGCCTGTCTATTCCATTTTAGCTTTTAGTATGCGCCACTCCGGTATATTTCGAATTAATTCAGGGTGGGCAGCCCGAACGGTTAGAGAAAACCGCCCTCGATGTTGCCTCTCCGACCGGGAATCGAACCCAGGTCTCCCGCTTGCCAGGCGGGTATGTAGTCAACTACACCAGTGGTACGCAAACCATGGGCCGCGATCTCCAGTGGGGTCGATAGAGAATTTTTAAGGTAGTCGAATTCAAAAAATATTTGGGCATTTCGCGTGTAAGTATAGGGTTGCACAAAATAGTGAAATATAAAGTCAATATAAAGAAATCTAAAAACAATGTTATTTTCAAACACAATTTTCTTTTCACAAAAAAATAATTTGGGGATTTCTTTCAAATTTTGTAGAGATGTTGGTAGAACTGTTCCGGAATATTTAGCTAATTTTCCCAATTTTTTAATATTTATTTCAGCAAATATTGCAGTTTTTTGTAAATTCCACCTTGAAAATAAAATTTGTAAAGATAAAAATTTTCAAACTTAATTTTCTCAAAAACTAATATGGAGATTTGTTTAAAATTTTGTAGAGATGTTGGTAGAACTGTTCCGGAATATTTAGCAAATTTTCCCAATATTTTAATATTTATTTAAGCAAATATTGCTGTTTTTTTTTTTTGTAAATTCCACCTAGAAAATCAAATTTGTAAACGTTGAAATTTTCAAACTTAATTTTGTCAAAAACTAATTAGGGGATTTCTTTCAAATTTTGAGAAGATGTTGTTAGAGCTGTTTCGGAATTTTTATCAAATTTTCCCAGTATTTTAATGTTTATTTTAGAAAATATTGCTCTTTTTGAAAACTCCGCATTGACAATCAAATTTGTAAACATTGACATTTAAAAAAACAAAATTTTCTCAAAAACTAATTTGGGGATTTGTTTCAACTTTTGTGGAGATGTTGGTAGAACTGTTTAGGAATTACAATGATCACGTTCCTTCTATCCAGGGGTCGCGATAAAATTTGACAGAAAATGTTGGGTCACAAATGAAAATAGTTTGCGCACCACTGAACTACACTACCGAGGAAGATTTGTCTGTCTAGTCTCGTCTATATAGTTTTGTCTCTCTAGTCTTGTCTGTCTAGTGTTGTTTGGTTAGTATTGTATGTCGAGTCTTCTATGTATAGTCTGCCTAGTCCTTCTCTCTCTAGTGGATTTAGTCATCTGTCAGTGGGTCTACGCTTGTTTGTCCGACATGCGTGATTGTGTTAAACCTACAATATTAGTAAACATAATTCTAAGAAAATAAGATTAGACAGATATTATAAATAAAACGAAATACATACGACAAGAACGTATATAATGAAACAAGCAAAATGTAATAAATAAGACCAGCAGGTATAGCAGGCTAGCAGAGTTAAATTGAGCGTTACTGCAAAATATCTGAAAACAAGGTTAAACATCCGCAAACTATAAATTTTTCATCGACTATTATATACATTCTATATTTGAGCAATAAAAGAAAATATCGTTTTTGGTCAGTTTGTTGGCAATATCCGGTCGCGGAAATGGTTTTTGGGCATCGGTTAAAGCCCGTGCGGATCGAAAGGCGAACTTGTCCTTTTTAATATTGGATGGGTTGTGCGGGGGGTCCGCACGAAAAACGTGTTGTGTCGACGGACACGTAACGAAACGTCGTAGAAAAGTTCTGTGGTATTGATATGCGATATATGTAACGCCACGCGGATAAATTCTGGGAAATTGATATTTTTCCTGCGAGCAAAAAATGTGTATTGCCAAGCAGGAAATTGTAGAGATGAAACACGAAGAATATCACACATGCAAAAAAATAACACGTCCCGAATAGAATTGATACTTTGTGAAATGCATCTTTTAGCGGAGAAAATTATTATTTTTTGTCTGGGGAGGATACTCACCCTAAAATGACTAGTTCTCCATATTTGTGTTGTTTTGGTTTCTCGGAGTTGGTGCTTTCTCTTTCTTCTAGAATCGGCGACTCTGTGCCATCCGATCTGCAACAAATGAAGAAAAACATTAACAATTTGTTTAAAATAAAGAAAGCATTAAATTTGTTTCAAGCAATAAACTACGAGTGTATACAAAAGACAACTCAGGGCGGTTAAACACATTCAATTATAATGGAAAAGTAATATAGTTTTGCGGTGAATTTAAATAAAAAGGCTAATTTCACACATATTTTAAAGATTATAGCTTGATATATGTTTTAGATCAGAGGTGGGCAAACTTTTCTTCACACGCGACCAATAGATATATGTAAGATTTGTCCCGGTTGGAAATTGATACACACTTTGGCGGACTATATTAGTCAAAGATGCGGTTTCAATTTCTTTGATTTTATACCCTATTACACATATTCCGATTTCCCATAATAAATAGTTATTTGGAAAATAAACTTTTCAATATTTCTGAAAATTAAGACAAAAAAAACACAAAATTGAACAAATATCAAAGTTTCAAATTTGTCCGCGGACACTTTGCCGACAACTGTTACAATATTTGTCGTGAATTATCAAAATTTTGCAGGGCTTAAAATATAATTCGGTTGTATCTTAATTAATTGAATTATAAATTAAAAAAATATGTTGGCTAAAGTTAATTAATAAATGTGAAAAAAGATTGTCTAAATATTTGCAGTAAATTACTTTACATACTCGCACACTAAAAAGAACACATTAATAAGTAAATTATTGTATGTGAAGGATGCCATTATTATATTCGTATGTAAAAGTATCCAAATCGTGCGTAAAAGTCCAATGTAAATCAAATGGAATTTCATTTTTAAACAATTTCAGTTTGTTGTTACTATGGCAAGAACTGACGTCACTAAACAAAAAACAAAGACGTAGTGAAAATAAATTTTCTGACGTATATTAAAACTGAATTAATTTGTCTTATTATGAATCAAGAAGTATCGGCCTCTTAGTCTTTATTTATCTGGCTCTAATATAACTATAACCATAACCTAACCAATAAGCTAATCTAGATTAATTCTAGGTTAACCTAGATTACATCGAAAACGACCAAATAACTTTATTATTCTTTAGTATTCCTGTGCGTTTTTACTAGTTAGCACTTTTTGCCTCGGCGGCGCTGAACGTCTTAACCTTATTGTGTAGTGATTTTTGTATTTTGTCAATATCACAATATTATCGGAAAGAAACAATTATTTTCTTGTAGATTCAACAGTATTTTAACATGCTTCGTAGATAAAATATGTATGTATGTACGTGTGTGAAAGGCTTTTGTGCACACTTCTTTCATAAACTACTATTATTTTTGTTAGGTTAAAAACAAAAACACCTTGAAACTTTGAGTTGAAAATAAAACATTTGCATACTTTATAGATAACGGAAATATTTTGTCATAGATAACGGAAATATTTTTAAAAATGATCAATATTTGTCGTGAATTTTTGATTTATCGTCATTTGCATGCATTGGAATTCTCAAAATAGTAAATACATACTTGAAAACGATTATTATAAAAGTATTATAAGAAAGTAAATTTACCGACAATTATTAATAATAATCTTCGGTGGGTTTCTTTGATAAATCAATTCTCAAGGGATTTGGTAAATTTAGTAGGATATAAAATAATTTGGTAAAATTCTTGAAATTTCACCAAAAACTAAACATTAGAACATTGAACAAGTTTGATAAAGTTTAAAATTTTTATTGCGTATTATACATATTCGCCAGTAATTATGTATAAATTACGAATTTATCATATTTAACAGTAGCTAAAAAACAATAATATTTTTGAAAAGCTTTGTAATCATTTCTGTAGATATTCACCATTCACTATTATATGAACTTTAATTTGTTGATAAATTAATTACTAATAAAGTTGCTTCGCAATTACCATTCCAACGGTGCTCATTATTTTTCTACCTAATCACACAATTCTCTGAAATCATGCAGATACGTAGCCGTGTAGACTTTACGTATTATTCGCGACTTGACACCGTTATTATTAAACCTGAGTTACGGCGGCACGACGGCCTCTCTTGCCAAGCCGGCAGTTCCAACCAGTCCTTACGTGCTGAACCTAACTGTTCAGCACTGAACTAAAAGCGCCTGCGTTTGTGCTTGTTTTCCCTGCCGCACGATTATCTAACGTTTTCATGTTTCTGTCGTGTCTTTTCCCCATTCATCTCGTAATTACTTTTGCGTTTTCACACACACGTGAGGTCACAAATTATTATGCACACGAAAGATTTAGATTTTATAATGGAAATTGCTTTGGACTATAATATATCTTTTGAATGAATTGTTATTATAAGTAGATTTCAAGGGATTTAAAAACAGTCGATCTAACTTTTATTTTCTGATATTTATCATAATCTATTACTTGCATTTTTTTTCGCAAATTAATCTTTAGGTCATTTAGGTCTAATTTGTATTAATTTATAATGTTTATAAATAGGAATGACAAGAATTGTTGAAACTAAATTATGATTATGTAATTAATTCATTCTTGGCACCACTAAAAATTTCTTTCAAAAATTTAGGATTTTAAATCTTTGATATGTCCATTCTTCAAATTATCTAAATTCTTATGTTACATTGATTATAATAAATTTTATTTATTTTAATCATAATTTGCAGTCCAACTAGGGCATAACGAGCACAAAAGTATCGTCAAAGGTATAAGCTCGTTATAACCGGTAGTCGATCATTCTCCGTTTCTTGACACGATAAACAAAACAAAATTTTCTGCAATTACAATTTCTGCAAATCTCAATATACTGTACAATTTTAAATAATATACAGTAAAGCTGTTATTAAGTCGTAAAGCAGTGAGTAAGGTATAAAATAAGTCAATGTTATTTTTTTGTGCAAATTAAAATCTTTGCTCATTTGCTCGTTGTAAAAATAAGTTTCGTAAAATCCGTAAATTCCACTTATATATTTTTTCCATACATGTCATAAATTTATTGTTTACAATGTAAGAAAGTAAAATTAGTGGGAAATTGTGTTTTTTTAATGAAAATAATAATATTTAAACATAATTTTATTTTTGGTAGTTTGAAAACATTCCTTGCATCTAATAAAAGAACAAAATATAAGTTAATAGTAGTTTATGATACAAGTGTGTAAAGAAGGGCTTTTGTGCATGAGTTGCGAAGTTTGAAGCACGAGCCGAAGACGTGTGATTTAATCGCAATGAGTGCAAAGCTTTTGAAATGCTTTTCACACACGTGAATCATACATTATTTTATACACGTACAAGTATGTTAAAATACAGATTAATCTACAAAAAAAATTGTTTCTCACCGATAATATTGAAAAATTGGAATTTTGACAGACAAAATACTTCAAATCACTACAGGCACAAGACACAGGCACAAGGTTAGAACGTTCAGCAAATCCGTAGCAAAAATTGCTAACTAGTAATAACGCACAGTGACGGGAAGATTTGTTATGGTTAGGTTAAGTTATATTAGATCCATATAAATCGAAACTGAGAGAGTTCTTGATTTAAAATAAGAAAAATTAATTCAATTTTAATATTCTTCAGAAAGTTTATTTTCACTACGTCTTTTGTTTAGTGACGCGAGTTGTTGCCATAGTAACAACAAACAGAAATCGTTTAATAATGAAACTTCGTATGATAAACATTGGACTTTTAGATGATATTTTAATCTTTGATATAAATAAGATTTGTATACTTTTTCACACGATTATAATAATTTTGGTGTGCGAGTAGATAAAATATTTATATACCATAAAAGTTTAGTTTATTTTCATGAAAAAAACAAAACTAAATTACTGCCCAAATGATTTATTCTCTTAAATTTATCTATTTAAAACACAACATTAAAAGGTTCCATCAAACGACTTGACCGTCAAAGTTTGCTGACCACTAATTAAATTATCAAAAGCCACCAGTATGAAACGATTCAGGGCATGTGGCGTCTGTGGACGTTGATGATGTTGCTTCAGGGACGCCTAGTCGTAGTAGAGTTTGATCAGTATGGTAGTAGATTTAGAAAGTTATACATTTTTAACATTATTTTTTTATTTTATATGATTAAAATATCAAGTTTTAAATACTTTTTTTTTTTCTAACATAGCAATATCTTACAATTAACTCCTCAACATGCGTTAAAAAAAAAGTGTCAAGGTATCTGCGATTGCCATAATAACTTACAAGAGATTGGGGTCATAATAATTTAACATTTTTCTTTACAAATTGGAATGACAGATGACTGTGTGTAAATTAAATGACAATGGCAAAAGAAATACAAATATTATTGTCTGAAAATGTAACTTTAGTCTTAGGCTATATGACGAAAATGGTTTTATTAAATTATTATAGGACTAGTTTTCAAGAAATCCAAACCGTTTTTATGTGGATTTTGGAACCATCTGTTTGTGATTTTGCTTTTAACAACAAATTTGCGCACATGTATAATAATTGACACATAATCACGTTTTCTGGGACATTTTTTATTTTTAAAAACATATGTTTGCTATTAACATTCATAACTTATGTTTACCACAAAACAGAGAGTCTTCCCATTATAAGACGAGAAACTTAAAAAAAAGTAATTTGTAATTTTAAGTAATGCTACTAGAAAGTAAGTTTTAAGTTAATTAAGTAGATAAGACAGACATTATGAATTAAAGAACAATATCACTTCTATCGGTGGTATCAAACATAGTGGAATGAATATTGTATTGAGAAAAGATTAAAATGTTTTATCGACAAATACTATTTAATTCCTACCCAACAATATAGCTTCAGGACATAAAGATCCACTACAACAGCAATCAGCGCATTATATGAAAGAATACTAGGAGATAGATAAAGGGCAACATCCTGTGGGGATTTTCTGTGATACCTCCAAAGGTTTTGGTTCAGTAAGGCATGACAAACTCATAGCAAAACTATATAAATGCGGAATTCTAGGCAAATGACAAAAACATATGTTTGCTATTAACATTCATAACTTATGTTTACCACAAAACAGAGGGCCTTCTCATTATAAGACGAGAAACTTGTAGAAGTAATAATCTCAAGTAATGCTACTAGATAAGTTTTAAATGCACCCGATATTTGATTTAAATGCACCCGTAATTTTGAAAATTTGTCCGACAGACGAACAGATTAATTTAGACAAATGTTTTTGTAAACAATTTGTTAATGTATCAAGTCACTAATTTCAAACAAACTAGTGTAACAAGGCTAGAATATTTAATTTCAAGTTTTCTTTATCCCCATTGGAAACCTCTGCATTACACCAATCAGTAAAATGTCAATTAAAACACAGAACACACGATGCATTCCTACTACCACCTGGCATACAGGTTAAATATTTAAAATTTAGCTTTAGAATCAAACGGTGCTATTTATGCTGATGCTTATAATTTTGAAAAGATACTATTTGTAAGATGTTTCACTCCGTTCGCCATAGACTATTTGCTTTTAATTTCGTAAAAACGTCCAGTGGATGAAATATTGTACAACTAAAAGTGAATAACAAACTAACTAAAGATCCGTATGAAATAGCTAACATATTCCATAGCCACTTCCCAGAATACAACAGATATAGCAAATAAAATCAACCTAACCCAAATCACAAATACACACGTACCATATAATATGAACTCAATGCATATAGACATATCCACATATACAGACACATTCAAGGAGGTATACAACATCATCGCTAAACTAAGGAACAAATCCAGCAGCGACCCGGGCTTACTGCCATATAAATTATTTAAGGAATTCAAGAACGAAATTGCAGCCCCAATCACTGACATTATCAATAAATCTATAGAAACTGAAGAATTTCAAAAAATTTCAATAATAATGCCCATACATAAGAAAGTAGATAAGACAGACATTATGAATTACAGACCAATATCACTTCTATCGGTGGTATCAAACATAATGGAATATTGTATTAAGAAAAGATTAAAATGTTTTATCGAAAAATACCATTTAATTCCTACCCAACAATATGGATTCAGGACAGAAAGATCCACTACAACAGCAATCATTTCAAGTTTTCTTTATCCCCATTGGAAACCCCTCCATTACACCAATCAGTAAAATGTGAATTAAAACAAAGAATTATATCGGGTTTTTATGAAAGAATTCTAGAAAAGATAGCTAAAAAGCTTTTGATTGTGTGACGCATGAAAAACTCATAGAAAAACTATATAAACATAATAATACGAAAAATAGCAATAATTGAATATATTAATATTCAACCTGTTCGTTAATCTACAAAATTAATTCCTTAGACTAATGTCATATTGAAACCACTAATTCCCTGGCTAATACCACGCAGGATATTGAATTACACAATAGACAGTTGTATGCTATTACTAGTGCTACTAGTTAAATTACATTTAATATCACTTCTGTCTAAATAAATTAAGTGACTAGCCATCTGCAGACCCGTTTCGAGATATATCTCTCATCAGTACAGCTTTGCTTTTATTTAATTAAAAATTGAAATACACTTACTTGATCTTTTCAACAACGTGCATAAATTAAGAGGTTAGGTTTGTCATTTGTGTAGAAAGAGTTTCGGTTAGAAAACGATTGACGGGTTAATTGATAATAAAAATTGAGGGGACCTCACTATTTGTAGTTACATTTAAATAAACATAATAATTCGAAAAATAGCTAAATGTTTATTTAAATATAACTACAAATAGTGAGATCCCCTCAATTTTTAATTGAATAACCATATAGCTGCGGAATTCGAGACAAAATTGCTCAAACGAAAGCAATATGTGCAAATCTTCCAATCAAATAAAAATAGTGCCTCTGCACAATTAAGAACAGATATCGGGTCATCAAAGTAAGGTGACCAGACGTACTGCTTTAGCCAGTACAGTACTTCTATGAGATAGTCTGTACTGCCCAATTTTTAGGCACTGCATTTGTACTGCCTTTCTCTAAGATGTACTGCTTGTACTGCTTTGCATAATATTGTAAACATTTATTTTTTAATTATAACTGTAATTTTATGCATTTCCAAAGTGAACATTTTGCTCACAATTCAGTATTGCTAATAGTGCCAAAGCAGCAATAACAGAACATTGTAAAAGTGATAAACATAACACTCAGATTAATGCAGCAGCCCTGGGAAAATCGCGGCTCGCGGGCCTCATGCGGCCAGCGCCGACAATTTATGCGGCCCGCGAAGATCATTCAAATTTTCTTTATCAATTTTTTTTGTAAAGCACATGGATAACCATTACCCCTCCATCCGTCTCATCCAATGTATTGCTTTCGCGTTTAAATAATCTGGAAATAGGTTTTTTTAAAGGTAATTTTTAAGGTAAGTGGCCACTGCCAATTTTTCTTCCAAAATTAGGTTAACAGTGAAAGCTAACTTTCAATTCTAGAACGTTTGACCTTGATAGTTTTCAAAAATTCGCCTAGGCCGTTATTGTCCCCATATCTCGAATATAAAGTGACCACATTTTCATTGAGACAAACCTTTTTATAGTTGAATTTTTTTTTGTACGCATGTATCAATTACTGCCATGTTATACGTCCAAAAATGCCAGAACTTTTGACGTATAACTAAATATGTGCCCGAAACTTTCATATTCCCGCCTTTAAAACTTGGCGGATGCCCATGCGCTTAACTAACCATAAAAAGGTCTATTATAATTTAGTAATGAAAGCCGACCAATAATTTAAAAAAATATACATTAATACATTATTGTGTGTGAAGGATGCCATTATAATAATAGTTTGAAAAAGTATCCAAATCAAAAAATAAATCAAATGGAGTTTTATTATTAAACGATTTCTCTTTATTGTTACTATGGAAACAACTTGCGTCATTAAACAAACAACATAGACGTAGTGAAAATAAATTTTCTGACATGCACTCGTAACCTAGTACGTAACGTATCCATTTACTAATAACGCAAATCAAAACAGACCATTTTCGCAAATATTATTTTTTGGAAAATGTTTAATACTATATTTAAAAGATTTTTTGATGAATGAAAATTTCAGAACAAGGTGCCATTAAACGACCGGATTTTCTGAAAGAGATTTTTAAATGAAAAATTTAAATTAAAAAAAAAAAAGATTTTTATGATAACTATGGAATATCTTGAAGAATAGAAAGTTCAAATTCAAAAATTTCATTGAGTGATACTAAATAAAGGAGATTTTATGGGAATATGTGGAAAAATATTATTTTATATATTAATGTACATTTTAAATAAAAAATACAGATATTTTCTAAAACACGGGACATTTTTAAAAATCGGCGGGACGCGGGACAGTCCTCCAAAATGCAGGACTGTCCCGCCAAAATCGGAACGAGGGGTCACTTTACTCAAATAGCTTATGTACTGCTTTCGGGTTTAAAAAATCTGGTCACCTTATATCAAAGGGAAGTGCATTAGCGCCTTTATTATTTTCTCTATATACCTACTGTAGAGCTGATACAATATTTAAAGGGCAGGGGTGCATTCTCTACGCAGACGATTCCAGCTTAAAAAAAAGCGGAATCAGAGGCAAATGAGCTTCTAAGTGACGTCTATCTATGGTTCTCTGTCAACAACATATATTTAAATATTGAAAAAACAATAATATATTTTGTGAGATAGGGCGGTAAGTTCTCGAGCTGTCGAGCTCACTTCGTTCATGCGCCCAATTTAGTTCTCGCGTGAAATTGACAATACCGGGCTTGTTACAAACAATATTTTTTATTACTCATGCAAGGGGATGTATCTTACAAATTTGGGATCCAGGATCCACAAAAAAAAAAAAAGTATCAAAAATGAAGAATTTGCTTTTTCAAATGTCTCCGGTGGTGTGGGTTCGTCATAAGAACTCTCCTCTCCGGTATCACCATAGAATTTTCACTCATTTTAAAACGTTTTCTTCAATTTTTATTATAATTTTGTAATGAAAAAAATTTCGGACAGTTTCACGTCACTTTTTTAATATCGAGGTCTTGTTTGTACTTTATTTTATTTACTTATTTGTTTTTTTTTAATGTAACCTAGCGATATTGAATATTTGCGTGCGTTACCCAGATTATGTGGAAATACAACGAGAGGTGACATTTCTCGTACTAAATAATGTACTTTCGCCCATGAGTAATAAAAAATATATTGTATTTCAAACAACACGTAGTTGTCGCGAAGAAGACTTAATATTAAAAATAGGCAACGCATCCGTTCAAAGTACCCAGTACACAGTTCAATTTCTAGGAATAAATTTAGAAGAAAAAATAACCTAGAATATCCATATTGACCGCATAACTAAGAAAATAAATTATAAAGCCTATGTCATTAGAAATATCCGCTGTTTAGTAGAACAATCTGTGCTGCTAAATATATGCCACGCGAAGGTGCAATCTATCATCTCGTAAGGGATTATACTATGGGGACCCTCTCCACAAACTCAAAGGGTCTTCAAATCGCAAAAGAGAATCATTCAGGCAATCATAGGTATAGGTAGAACAACAACATGTATGCCCCATTTTATAAAGTTAAACCTCCTTACGCTACCATCCATATAAATATGTGAAACTGCGGCTGTCATATTAACAAGGATAAGCCCTCAATTATAAGAAATATCAGATCAACACCATTACTATACAAGAAGTCAAAAGCAATTACAAACACCAATATCAAATCTAACAATTTGCAGCAAAGCACCGAACAAGATTTTTATCCAAATCTATAAGAACTTTCAATATATGCCGACTCAAGAAACTTACCTAAAATCTCTTTAAAATTAAAATAATATTAATAGAAAAGTGCTACTATACCCTTAATGATTTTTTTACTGATAAATTAAATATGTAAGTTTCCTTTGTACATCGTAGAATAAATTCGATTTTGAATTTACTTTTCAAATTCTGCGAGTATGAAAATTAAGCACGGAAATAAAACTGGAGCTATCACCGACATCACTGAGTAAATATCGAATGCGAGCAGCAGGCTTATTTATCTGCTGCTTAGTTAACCTGCTTGAAGGTTAGAAAACAAGCATCGTATTAAAAGAAACTCAATACTAGATATAAACAAATTAATTAGTGAGAAATGGCTATATTATGAAAGAAGTCAATGTAGAAAAATAATTTCTTAAATAAATTTAAATAACGATTGGAACAGGCTTATCTTACAACCACGTATGGTGATAATTGATTGTTTTAACTCTTAGAATAGTTGGGTGAGTGATGTACAAAAATTATTCCTACATGTTTTTTTTTTATAAAACGTTTTTATTTTTACAATTCTTTACAAAATTATTCATCGCTAAAATTGCATTATTCATTTCGGGAAAAAAACTAAATAATTAACAAGATAATTCCTCTTAACTTACAAGTTTCAACATGTTAGGTCAAACACTACATAGAAAAACTAGAAACGTAATAAGCGAAACCAATCGTGACTAATTTCGCTCCGTCTAGTTAAAATTACTATATTTTATGTATAGATAAATATCTAGTTTTTATTTTTTATTATTTTATATTCTTGCAGATTTCTACGTTTAATAATATCGCAGTTCTTTTATTCGCCATCCCAATTATACTTCATTTAATGATTTAATGATGATTGCATAATCAAGTTTCTATTTCCAGAACTCCATTGTTACTTTCATAATTTCCAATCTGATATAAATAATTATTACAAACAATATATTTCTTACCATTACACTAATAATTTAGTTACGTTTTATACTTTATTAAATTATACGAAAGTAATATTTATAAATCTGTTATTAATAATTTAATGGCAAATGCAGTTTATGATAAATGAATGCAAAAAATGTAATAATAATACTTTAAATGTAATTTTATATTTCTCTTGTAATAGAAATTATAAGCGTCTTTATAAAATGATTTGTTTAAAAACATTTTGTTTATCATAGACTAAAACAAAATTAAGCACAAACTTCATAATTTTGGAATGTAATTTAATTGTTACTACAAATTGAATCATATATTAAATATTTTTATAATAGAATTAGCATCCACTTAACTTTATAATTAATTACAATTATAGTTGGAAATTCGACAAAAATATAAATTTATTATATCAATACAATTATTAGTTCTGAGGCGTTCTTCTCGTTTATTTTATTTGAACTTTATCAGGCTCATTAATAAATATATAATAAATTAATTTAAATAGATGATTAATGAAAGATTTATTTGCAAAAGAGTGCCGTAATTTAAAATATTTAATTCCAATTTCCTTTATAATATAATAATATTGTCACAGACAGACGAAGAGTCCAATTTAGGCAAATCTTCCTCAAAATAAAAATAGTTTTGAGGAAGATTTGTTTCATGAACGATGTTTCAAGAATTAGTTACCTAATTTTAGTTAAACTTCGTTAGATTTTTTATTATTTCTTAAGTTTGTCACAGAAGTATAAAACTTGGATAAAACCTCTTCGAAACTAATTTTGGTTGTCTCAAGAATAAACTCACGAATTTTGATTCAATAATTTTCACTAATTTTACTATAAATGAAGTTTGAAGTTAACTTGATTTTTATGTAATTTTTGATAAATCTTCTTGCTTCGTAACACACATGAACGGACTAATTTAAACAAATCCTTTTCAAATACAATTTTCCTACATTTTAATTTGTCGTGCCGAAAAATTCAACTTTTTCCAAATAATATTATAATTTAACAGATTCTTATATATCTCTCTATAATATTGTTGTCAGATTAGTATAACCTGAATTGATTTCTCTAGTCAGTATTAATTGGTTTGTTTATCTAGTAATAGATTGGAATAGACCCAGTATAAATTCGCCTTTCTGTGTTAAGTCCAGTCGAAACTTTCAAATCCTGTTTATCTATTCACCAACATGTGACATAGTATCAGTAGTACGAGTATTTGTTAAGATAATCCTAATTGGCTATCGACCATCGCGCCCTATAGACTTGTAATGTATTTATATAGCAGAAGTAAAATAAAACATGAACTAATTAATTAGGTATAAACTATAAACTAAATAAAGTACGAAGCCAGACTTTAGGGAATTAACTTTTGCTCTAATTCGCGACCTTGTACCATGTTCGTCCAACGCGATTTTCTTGCGGGGCCCAAATCCAACATTTGTTCTTAGGAACAACTATAGTAAATGCTCATATCGTGTACCAGACAACCACAATAAAAAAATAGAAATAAGAAAATTTCTTTTACAAAGAAAGTAATACATCATTTGGAGATTCGCAAGAATCGGCAGGACAAACCTATAAGAAGGACGTGAGCCCTATGTTAGCAGAAGAATAGATAAACTGTCGAGCGCAAAAAAGCCAGGAAGAATATCAAAAAAACTACGACCTATTGTTCCAATTGTCCAAACTTAAAACGAAAATATGTTTACAATGTATTAACGAATACCATGCGACATAGCATGGTATTAGCAATGTTTTATTTGAAATATATATTAATAAAAAGTATAGTATAATGTGTATCTGAACAAGAAGAACCCATATCTGGGTGACGAGATCACCATGACAGTATACTCGTCACGCAGATGTTGGTGACGCGACGACGAACGTGTTAAAAGAAATTCTATCTTATCAGTTCAATCAATAACCTGCTAAGTTCATGTCTCCCTCACAAAATGTCAAAATTATAAACATCTAACCCTAAACACCACATGGGTTTTCAAGTGAGTGTTTTACAAATAATTGTTCATGGAAGCAAATCTGTGCTGATGAGAGATAAATCTCGAAAAGCGTCCACAGATGGCTATCCACTTAAGGTATCGGAAAGACATGATCTTAAAAACAATGTTATTTTTATGGTTTTTGTTGAGTGCCACGAAGGTTTTAGGACTGAAAGCTGTAAAATAACTTACAAATTTCATGTGAGATTTGTTTTGGTAGACCCAAAAAGACTCAATAATTGTTATAGAGCTCCGGAAAGGCTGAATATATTTATATGATCAGGCTGTGTTCCGTTTGTTTTAAGTTTGTATGATTATCTATAACGTAGGATGGTTTCACCAATTCGACTATAATAAGATTTGGGTTTTAAGGAAATTCAGTATATTTACGTTAAAGTCTGATTCACTTTACAAATTAAAACTTATGATTTTTTTTTACAAAATATTGCCGTTTTTACTTAATGTTTGTAAATAAAGTTTTACAAAATGTTTGTGTTCGTTAATAAAATATCGTTAATCAACATTAAGTAATTATAACACAGCTCTATCAAAAAAAAGTCCTTATGTGTGGGTTTGATGGCAAAATTTCTATATCCCTTTAAAGTTCTCTTTTGTAGTGTTGGTAGTAATAATACAATTTTTTTTGTCTCAAAACTTGTTAATTTTCGTTTATATTTTACTTTTTTTTAGTCTCATAAATAACTAGAAATTTAAAAAAAAGATTCATATAAAAGTTATCAAAAATTGAATTTTTAATAAGAAAATCTTTAATCTTTATTCTTAAATATTTATCTTTTTTCTTTAGTATTTAGTGAATTTGTAACTGTCAATTTGGTAATATCAACCTTTAAACCTCTTTACCTAAAAACCCTAAACTTTAAACTTTTTTTTTCACATTTTTCATGTCTATAAAATTCGCAAATAACAGGGAAATTAAATGAAATCTTGAAAAATGTTTCTAATAAAACTTGAAGAGTATTAAATTGCCTTTTAGGGATTCCTCATATTACAGAGAAAATTTTCTCTTCTAAACTAGGGATCAAGTAGGATTTGATAAACAAACTTTTACCCGCGCCACATATAGGGCATAGACCCCGCTAGTACCTATGTACAGTACTTATATACAGACAAGGACGCCGAGAGAGGTCCCCAGGCCCTAGGGAAACATTGACATGAGCTTCAAGTAAATAAATTAACGTAGAAATAAATTGGGGGATGTCTGAGCCCTCGTGAATACGGGATAGGGAAAATATAATAATACATTTCCAAAAGTTTTAAGAAGAATATAAATTTTTAAAGTTATTGTCCAAAATCTCTACAGTGTTGACATGTATACTTCCAATTTACCATAATATGTATAGCTCCTGTGCCTTCAAGGTTTCATCCAAAAACAGTATGTTGTTATAAAGCTATCGTCCTAAAGATTACAGATTTGTAAAAATACACAATTTGATTTAGAATTAAATTTGTGTTATATACAAAATTTATTTAAAATTCCCAACGTACATTTCTTACAGTCGCGAGATTAATACCAGGAATTTTCAAATTCTGTTTCTACAACTTCAAACATTCCTAAAACAAATCCTCCAAAAATTTTACTCGAAACATTTTTGCATATTTCGCCTAATCTCCAAGTTACAACTAGAACTTCAAAGTAAGTTATTTAGATTTTTAAAGAAAATCACCTTGTTACCAAACGGTTACAAATGTAAAAATACACTTTTTTAGAATCAAATGCAGTTGAAGAATATATTTGTAATTTTGAGTTCTGCGCAAGAATTTTCAAGTTAGAAACAGTTAAATTTAGAGTAAGTTTTAATGGGAAATATTGATTTTTGAAGGTTTTCAGCAGGAAAATATCTGAGTTATGATTACTATATTTAAAAAGGTTAATAAACTATGATCTTAAGCTTTTTAATTCCTGCTGGTTTCAAAGTTATCGAAACACAAAGGCAAAATTTGGACAAAATTTTTGCCAAGTTGAAACCCCGTTCTCTATTTATAGGAATATCTGTATAAACTAGAACAGGGGTGGCGAACCTTTTTATGACCGCGTGCCATTTTTCGTAAGTTTCTACATAATGAAATGCTGACGTGCCTGATAACTTTGCCTGAATATCAGTTACCGTATTAGCTTGAACATAATATAATACCGTATTAGCCTGAATATGATGTTTGAAAGTATCAAAGTCCATCCCGATTTACAAAAATAAAGAGTCACAGCGGGATCCCTTTATCTACAGACTAATCTGTATTCAAAGCCAATTTTCAAAAAAAATTAAGGCAGCATTTCTGACTCGATTATCAAAGTTCTTGGCAAGTAATAAAATGCTGGCAAACAGTCAACACGGGTTCTGGAAAAGTAGCTCAACTGATACTGACTGCTCTTGCATTAGTTGGATAGTGTTAATTTTATAATTTCTTCTACATATTGTAACCAGGAGGTTCTTGTTTTATTTTACGACCTAAGCATTTTACTCTTTAATTACAAGCCCCTTCCGCAAAAAATGATATGGAAAATGATAAATGGGAAATGATATATAAAAGATATGGGAGTTAGAGGCGTCGCCAAGAACTGGGTAAAATCTTCCTTGCATCATAGTGATCAACAGTGATCGCAAACGGTTCAAAATCGGAAAGTAAATGAAAGAAGTTACACACTTCCCAAGGCTCTCAAGTACCCCGAAGGCTCTCTAATGGGACCAACTCTATACTTGGTATTTGTTAATAATTTGGCGCAAACAAATAATGTTGCAATTATATGTTGTACGTTGACGATACCAACACTTTAACCCTCCGTTTGGCGCATGGGTCCAGCCAGACCTTTTGCGATTTAATTTGTTGTTTTAATATATTTCTAATTGAGCTATCGACTTAAATTTCCTTGACTTTTCCTAAAATTTCATTGGGTTCCATTTAAAATAAAAAAATAAAAGGATACATGTCATACAAAGGTAATTACAAGGATATGTATTTGAATAAACTTCGGTTTGGCACATGTGGTCTGTCAGGACCCATATCTATTTGATAATAAATAAATTGTATGTACATTTTACCGCGTTTTTTTAGTTCCTCTATATCTCACGCTAGCCCGAGGCCTGGCCTCGAGCTTTTGTCTTACTCGTATATCGTCCTATGAACTATCTAGCTCGCAAGTCACGTGTTGGACCAGTTTAGCATCTTGCGAAATTTTTGTTTTTTTCATAAAAATGAATGACGAAGTTGAATTTGTGTTAATACGCGATTACATATAAAAAGTTTGAATACTGATTTTCATTTACGGTTGGAAGCAGCTTTATCTAACGAAATTCAACATAATCCTGAAGAAGAGATTGATGAAAATGTTGAACATGATCCATTCATAGACGAGGGCGACGATAATAATATGGATTATGTACCTAAAGAAGATACGTTGAAGTGAATCTGGTAATCGAACCAAACGAAATTCTAAATAGTGACGACGAAGAAGTAGAGGGAAAAGCACATTCTAAAAATCAACAAGCTGCAATTGATGATTTTTTCTTTGACAAAGACGGTACAAAATGGAATAGAAATGAACCAGCTGCTTGGTCGTTTGCATCATCACAATATTATGCGTTTTCGAGCTGGATCTAAAAAACAAAATTCAGTTCCGGTTTAGGTATTTAAGAAAATTTTTTTCACAGAACATTACATGCATCATCAACATTTCAAAGGTGGAATCTGAAAAACCTAGAATTTGGAAAGAGCTAACGAGCACTGAATTAGACGCATTTATTGATGTATTTTTGGCCGCTGGAGTTTCACACAATAACATGCAAATACCACTAGTTCTTTGGCATACAGACGGCTTACCCATATTCCGATCAGCTATGTCTCATAAGCTCACAAGCGATCGCTACGATATATCCATTTTGATGATAGGCTTACACGTGCATTTTTCCAACGAACTGACAAAGCCGCACCAACAATTCGTGATATTTGAAATTTTTTTAATGAAAACTTTACTTTTTGATGAACAGCTATATCGGTACTGCGGCAGAACAAAATTTACTCAGCACATTCCATCAAAACCATCAAAAATATAGCTACAAAATTTGGTGGGCATGCAATTCCAAAACAAAATATCCGTTGCAAGGAAAATTATACACAGGCCGTCAAGATGGAGCAAACTAAACAAGGAAACTAAACAAGTTTAACTTGAACGTATTTATTGCTGAAGTTAGCAAATCGGTATAGTAAGCCTGGTCGTACTATTGCTGTAATTTTTTTTCACCTAAATGGAAGCAGCAAAGCGACTTGCTAAAATTGACATTGCTTTTTAATAAAAGATGTGTTCCTGAAGAAATAAAAAAGTCCATCACGTCCTGTTGTTTCATCTCATTTTGGATTCCATGATACGGATTCCATTTGCAGTTACGTGCCAAAAGAAAATAGGGACGTAATTTTACTTTCCATCGTGCACTACACCAAAAATTGTATCGGAGGAGCAATGAACGCCTCCAACAATGCGATATTTCCATATGTTGTATGGAGATATACACGGGTCTGGCCAGACCACATGTGCCAAACCAAAGGTTAGCGGACTATGTGCCAAACGGAGGGTTACTATCTAACCAGACATACACGATTTAATTAAAAGTAGTAATTTAAAATCAGAAACGTTAGGAAGATGATCTGTACATCTTTAATGGACTTTAAATATACGCAAAACATACTTCATGAGTATAGTTTAGATTAGAATTTCTGCAAATATTTTACCACGCCATCGTTGAGTCTAGCTTGCTATATGGTCTGATATTTTGGGGTTTGCAAATTAATATTGATGCGGTATTTAAAATGCACAAAAAAAATTACGAGCGATGTTCAATTTACACCCTCTTCAATCCTAACGCTCTTTGTTCATCAAGCATAACATTTTAAAGGTAGTGTTAAAATGTTGTGCTTGATGAACAAAGACCTTCTCCTTCTCCCGCGTGCCAATAAAAAATTTCAACGTGTCAGCTGTGACACGCGTGCCATAGGTTCGCCACCGCTGAGCTAGAACATTGTTAGATTCGTCATTTTATAGATTTTAAAATCTTCTGTAAGTTTTGTTGGAAAATTATTTCGATCTTTTCGCTGTGACAAAAGATGGAGACAACTAGTAGTTTTAGCAGTTAACATTTAGTTTTCGTCCAAAAAAGTATGTTGCAATAAGGCTATCCTCCCAAAGATTACATACTATTAATCAAGGAATAAAATGGTATTGGGTTGTTTTTCTGGAGTTGGAAGTTTCTGAGATATTTGGGTTTAAAATTAATAAAAAGTTTCCAGTAGGAATTTTAGGTTAGTTTCTTTGTAGATTTGACGAGGAATTTATAGAAGTTTATTAGATATTTGGGAGCGTTTTGTAGGTAATTAAATTCTCAATCAAATTTATTTCAGAAACATTTTTGTTTTTCCTGCCTTTCTTATAGGAAATTTAAGTTTTATTTGAAACATCTTTCTTTGAAACAAATTTCGCTTAGTTTCTGTTATTTCCGATTTTTTGAGATAATTGTTATATAAAAAAAAGACAATGTTTTGACTTTGTGCAAGGTTGATTTACAACATTGAGAGACTAAACATCACTACATAACACGATTCCACGATGTAAGAATTTAATTCTCTACAAGTTAGTGATCTTAGTTATTAACTACTTGTACAGTAATTGATAAATAAAAGATATATGTAAAAATTTATAATTAACTTATTAATACTTTATCTATAATCAACTTATTTTTCGTTTTTATTTTATAACGATGTTAGTTCAAGCAATAAACAACGTATGCATTAAATGTAATAAACAACGTATACATTAAACGCAATAAAAACCGAAAACTATTACCCAGTAAACAGCGTCCGATTCCTCCCCCCATCCAATTTAGATCGTAATATTTTTCCGATTGAACGGTTCCCAGCGGTGAAGGCAATTATTCACGTGATCCGAACGTTAAATTATTGATGTTTCCCCGTTCGATTTGTAACAACAAACTACAGCAACGCAAAGAAATTATCAAATATAAAAAAGTGAGTCAAATAGAATCAACTAAGGTACATGGCCTAGTTTAAATAACTACTTAACATATAGTGTGTTTACAAAAAAAAAACTAACGGATTTATTGTTAGAATACGAGATAAATTGTTATTGGTATCGATGTACGTTATATATGGTTTTCTTTAATCAATAATGCTGTGTAAACGTATCAAAGGTTGATTTCTTTCTGTAATTGGATCAGGTTTAAATTATTTAATCCGAGAACTGACAAGCAAATTCATTTATGATGTATTACTTTTATCAACTATGATTTGTGGATCGGAGTGAATATAATATAACTTTTTCCTCTATCGATTTCGAAGCTACCAAAAGCTTTATTTATCATGTTAAGAAATATTATATATAACTTTAAGATTAATCTTGTACAGACCCAACTCAACCCAATTGGTGGAGGTTTAACATTTGGAGCCTCTGAACATTTATCAATATTTTGTTCTATCCAATTGCTCTCAGTGAGGTTTTTTAGATTAAATTCAGAAATTTAATTATAATACAGGTGTTTAAGTATAGAACTGTAATGGCGATCATATGGCATGGCACGCGTGTTCAAGATGGCATATTCGAAATTCGATTTTTAACGTTTTACATGCAACGCGATTTTTTACAGATTTTAAAAAAAAAGCTGTTGGAGGATGTGCAAAACTAATCAGGAATACGATTCAACATTATCTTTGAAACAGTGATTATATTTGAAAATGTTTCTTGAAAGTATTCGCAGATAATTTTTGGCAAACCAATATTGGAATAGGGAAACCGAAAAAAAGATACTTTATTCTGAGATTAATTTAACCTGATCACTGGATGCTTAATCATATCAATCAAGGTAATTATCCCAATAGTTCTAAAAGCTTAGTCCATAAAGATTTCAACTTTTTGAACAGGAAGACTGCAACATATTTTGTATTTTTATTACTACTTATATTTTCTATTGTACTTTTTCTTCTACTTATATGTCTAGTATTGTGTAAAATGAAATAATAAACAATTGATTATTATTTCATTTTACACAATACCAGACATATAAGTAGTAGAAAAAGTACAATAGAAAATATAGTAGTAATAAAAATACAAAATATGTTGCAGTCTTCCTGTTTAAAAAGTTGAAATCTTTATCGACAAAGCTTTTAGAACTATTGGGAAATGGGAAAAACGTAAAATAATAGAAAAAAATATTTAACATTTTCCCCATACTTTCCAAAATCGTGCTTACTAATAAAATGTAACTTTGGTCATATGGACGCAATATCTACCTCACAACTTCGCCCCCAACAGCTGTTAATACAATAAAGACCATTCTTCTTTGTCTTTCTGCAATCAGCTGTTACAAACTGGGGAAGCGCCCGAAAGAATATATGACTAACCTGTGGGCTTAGCATGTGTAGTTTGTGTTTATGTATAATTGATACGGATCTAAAATGTTGAAATACTAGGAGCTTACGGTGAGGTTTTTTTCCATCATACGAACGTCTTTTATGGTAATTCTAGTGGAGATTTCAAGTTTTAATCAGTTTATAACTGTTTGTCTGGTTTTGTTAGTTTGCCAGTGATGGATTAGCTTGTTTTTCGAATGTCCAATTACCGTAAGCGGATTTGTTTTTAAATCTCATTTGCTATTATCCCTGACATAAAAGCTTCTTTTTTGTTGATAAAACACAATTTCAAATTCCTTTGTTGAATGTAAAGTTTATGTTTGATGTCTCCACCACATTCGGATTCCATGTTGTACAAAAAAAGCCATAATCGCAAAGGAACAAGATGAAATTGATTTATTTACGTGATTATTTTTTTATAATTTAATATTAATTCATTTTATTTATTATTTAATAATTAATTAATCACATAGTATCAATATCAACTGGTTTCTCTAGAATTATAAAGTTTGATACTGTTAATGTTGAAATGTGTAAACAAGTAATTAACACATCTTGCTTAACACATTTTTTTTTTCTAGAATGCTGAATCAATGGTGAAGAAACTAGAATAAACCGTTCATAAAAAGTTTATAACTTTTGAACGATTTATTCTAGTTTATTGAGAAATCGTCGGAAAATGCAAGAAGAATTTGTTAAAATCATTATTTGTTGCTCTAAATTGAAAAATTCACGATGTTTTTAGCACTCATTTCTGTGAAATTATTCTACAAACTTTACACGACTCGAGTTTCGACTGTTGGTCATTTGCAAGGGTTGATTTTTTTGTGTTGGTTATTTGTTGAATTATATGAAAACGTAAAAATGGTTCTGAATGATTTTTGCCTTCTGAATACAAATATACAAAGTACCTAGTAGTTAGGTAGTTCCCTACACAAGTTATGGCTTGTCAAAGTTTATAAACGCAATCGAAAATTGGAAAAAAAGGAATTCCAAATTGTTATTGTTAACTTACTGCAAAATATCTAATTATTCCAAGCGCTGAAAACGATTTCGCTGTAAAGTTAGAAATACGCAAGATATCGATTTTATATTAAATTGTTAACATGGTTCAACGAACAAGAAAACGTACAAATCAATTATACAGTAAGTCGAGTAGATAAATAATTCTAGTTTTCCCTATGGTAGATTAAAATTCAAAATAAATGTATAATCATTATTTCCAAATTTCAGTATAATTTTATCTCATTTTTTAAAAATATGCTTTCGCTCCGAAAGCTGCATACTATTAAAGCTTTAATTCAATAATTACGTACAGAGATAAACTCAATTATGCTAATTATCTCTTTACGGCCAATTATCGGCCATTTAGAAAGTCCACTCAAGACCTTCTTGATCACAATTGTGTGGAACTTTGGTCATAAATCAAACTATCAATAACTGTGCATCCAGTTATTACGGCCGTTTATTTATCAACATCCGTCCATCTAGGAAGATGCATTGCATTCAAAACCAATTTTTCTTTCAGCCGCACAACAGCTGCTCACATAAACCGTTTATTGTATCATTATTAACACACGAGATGTAGATTACAAAAACAATTTATTTATACGAGTGTAAATACATTAATCAATATATTTTCTTTGTTAAAAAGAAAACAGAATAAGCGGCAAGAACATTGCTAGTAGAGGCAAAAGTAATTTATTAGATTCATAAATAAATTATAATAAATGATGATAATGATAATAACAGCTCCTGTTTATTCTTTAATGTAAATAATAAAAATGTAAATTTGTAATTGGAAAGTTTCAAAACTTCAAATTGTAATCGAAACAATCTAGAATTTGGGGAAGATAATGATGTAAGTTGTGTGGTTTCTGAGGAAGTCTTACAATCACTCGGATATTGAACAGAAGCCCGTTGACATTTACCAAGGGGTTACACCTACACGCGGGGTGACATAACACACGTCGAACGAAATGTTTATCTTGGCCGTTCCAGAATCGATCTGCAACTCCCCCACTAACAACCCATATAACAAAGAGCTTTAAGAAAATATTAAAGTTACTAGCATATTTTCCTATAGATTTTTTTAACCCAGTAATTCTCGAGATAAAACTGGCTAATGTTATTGTGAATCTAAGTTTTATGTTGGGATTAATTAAGGATGTTGCGTAAGTGAAGGGAACAAAACACAAAGCAAAATGTTTTTCACGAGTTATTAATTTTTATACGATTTTCCTAAATCTATTCTTGGGCTAGGTCAAGGCGGACACGCTTTGTGAACTCGCGGCAGCAAAATCGTCCTTGTAAGCGACAACGCCAATCGATTTCGAGATTACTTAGGACTCGAGAGAGGTTTTTATGAAATTTCCCTGAAAATTGAAATTACAGTTTGTGAAGTGAAAGATCAGTTGATCTGAAAATCTTTTCGGAAAGTGACTGATCAATCGATTCTTGATTTCGGTAATTAAACTCAATTTTCGAGTTGTGATAAAAAATAGTGGACGTATTGGCAATGAAAGAGTTCAATTACGTCGCTGCTGCTAACAAAAGGCAAAAAAATATTATCAACCAAACTTTGCAATTAACTGAGGTAATTAGCAAAGGCTGCAAGAGGCGCGTAACAATTAAAGAGACTATTCACGACTCAATTAGAAGTTGATATTTAATTATGCAATGGCATTAATTAGTAATGGAAATAAATATTGCTACAATGGGCAAGTTAAATATTTACATTTTTTTTTAATTGAAAATTAACTTCACTTAAAAAGTCAAAAATATCTAAAAATTTTAAATAATCCATAAAACAATTCTACATAACGCGAAATATAATAGGTAGACCCATAAGTAATTCTAATTGTTTCTTTGTATCAATCCCTGATATTGTAACATCAGTACATTATATAAACTACCCATATGTAATCAATTATTCTAATTGTTTCTTTGTGTCATTCCCTAATATTGTAACATTAATGCCTTATATAAACTACCTAATTATTTTCATTTTAACAAACATATCCCTTGTTGTATCATTCCGTAATATTATACAAACGAATCTTTATAGTTCTTTAGCATATAGTAACTAAGTTATAGCAATGTTTCAAGTTAAAATTCACAATTACATGAATGAAATTAATTTTGTCGGAGATTTATCTATTTTGTTTATATTTCTAAACTAATTTTTCACATATTTTATCGACGGTTTTTGATGAATTTATCAATGAAACGCATGCAATGAATAAAGTCCAAAGATCAAATATTAATGATGGTATATATTTGTGTTCTTAGAAAAATTACGCTTCTGGAATTTTTTTTATCACACTTCATATAATTTATATTATTAATTATTATGTAAATCAATTTAATTCCAGACGAAATTATCGTTTCAAATGCGTAATTTATATTTTATATTTACAATATTTTATATTTACTACTATTGTTACGTCTATTCAAATATTATGATTAAAATGTTCTAATAGATTTGTTGATTTTCTAGACTTTGTAGGTTTCGGTGGCAACTTGTTCTACGACCTTCATAGATCTATTGTACCTCACCCTCTTCCTCTAATCGTTGGTATACTTAACCATTTAGAGCGCCTCCTCTAGCCCTGATTCCTTTTGGAATTCCAGGAGAGGGATTCAAGAATTGCAACTTCTCTGTGTTCAAGCAGTGGGCAACAAGGTAAATCTGTCTCTTGCGGAGCAGTGCTCCACAGTCTTTGTGCAGATGTATGGAGTTTCCTCAGCTGCGCCGCAGAATATGCGTGAGATATCCTCCTCAAGGCCCATGGCCCTGAGGTGTTTTCTAAGTCTGCAGTAACTCATCAGGACTCCTGTCAGAAACTCAGCTTGTTCCTGTTCAGTTTCAGGCAAGCTTTTGTTCTTTTCTGGTTAAAAGATCCCAGCAATACTTTGAATAGTCTTAACCCCAAAAGTTCTTTCCACGTTTTTATCCACTGTTCTCTTATTTCCTCATCTAAAATTTTGTAGGTGGTGTTTGTTCGTGCTCAAATCGCAAAAGGGTTTAGGGCCTATGAAGGGATTACTGGATCCCTTGTTTGGTAGGTGATCCATCGGCTTCTTTGTTTCCATATATACCAGGGTGTCTTGGTACCCAGTATAGCGTTACTTTATTTTCTCTATCGATCTTGTTTAGCTTTCCCACACAGCCCCATACCAGTTTGGATCTGATGGTGTACGAGCTAATGGCCTTGATGGCTGCTTAACTATCTGACAGGATAGCAATTCGTTGTTCGCGATAGTTCCTGTCGAGGTTAAATTGTGCCATCGATTGCATGGAAGAAACTTTTGTAGATTACCATGAATTCAAAGTATTTGGTATGAGGTCCAAATACCCTTGCATCAGTATCTTACATTGTCTTTGAACCATCTGTATAAAACTGAATAGCACTTTGCTCTATGTGGTACGCTGAGGATTCGTCGCTCAAATCGGCTTTACTACTACACATTGCTGTGTAGTTTTTCTCGTTTTTTTGGCACTTCCAGCCAGGGGGTCTTGGCAGTGAGGCTGTTCCGGTCTCCGCTCCCGATTACTTTACCTCTGCCTATTCCTTCCTTGCTGAACCAATCTCCGATCTGGCGGCCCCCTCCACCACAAGGTGCAACGGAGTCAGGTCCAACAGCAGTTCCATTGCCGCTGTCGGGCATGATCCCATCGCCCCCATCATGCAGACAGTCTTTGAATCTTCTAAAGCTGATTCTTCATAGAGACCAGCTTGGTTCTACTTCCCCACGCAACTGCCCCGTAAGTGATCGCAAGTCATCATGATGTACATCCATCGCAGAATTGTGGGAAAATGTTCTAATAAAAATTCAGAAATATTTATTTAGACTGAGAAGTGATTTAAAATAAAAGTGAATAAAAAGCATCCCATTTAATTGCACAAATATTGAATTCAATTATATGCAAGTTAATTTAATATATAATTATTATAATCAAATATATAATTATTATAATTCAATATATAATGACTATAGACTACCAGAGGAAATAACGGGGTTATTCTTGCGGAATGCGCGACAGGAAAGAGAGTGGGAAACTATTTGCACCCGCCAAAAAAGAAAGATGTGCAAACATCACGGTTATAAGAGGTTTTTCAATAGGGACATAACAAGTTTGTTTCATAATACGGAACATAACCTAAAAACTTTTTTATGATCTGTAAAAGTCAAAACGTCAGTGAAGGCTTACATCTTTATAATAGTGAACTTCACGGCAGAGCAACGTTTGGGAATCGTTAAAACTTACTACTGAAATTCTGAGTTGGTAATCGCAACTTTAAGAGCGCTAACTCCAATTTCTGGTCGCAATAATAGTTCCACCAGACAATCTGTGCGTGCGATGGTGAATAAATTTGAATCAACATATTCACTATAGAATGTTCCTGTGCCAGTGAGACAACGCATCAGTCGAAGTACTGAAAATATTGCAGTCGTTAGAGCTTCAGTTCAAAATAAACCAAAAAAGTCGTTTCCACGCCGTGCACAAGAATTGGGAATTCCTTAGTCCACATTATGCGTAAAGATCTCCAGCTACGCCCTTACAAGATCAAATTAATCCAAGAAATGAAACCCCTGGAACAGTTAAAGCGCTGAAACCTATCCGATTTTTTTCTGCAAAATTTGGAGAAAATCCTGAATTTCATAGAAAAAATATCTTTAGCGTTGAAGGTCTTTTTTGGTTCAATGGTTATGTCAATAAGCATAATATGCGTTATTTGACCGCAACAAACCCGCATGTGCTTCATGAGACTACATTTCAACCAGAAAAAGTAAGCGTGTAGTGTGGATTTCATGCCGGTGGTTTGATAAGGCCGTATTTTATCGTCGATGAAAATAATCGCTATATTATGGTCAATGGAGTTCGCTATCCTGCCATGTTGAATGACTATTTTTGGCCAGAATTGGATGAACTTCATATCAGCAATATGTGGTTTCAGCAAGCACCATCTTGTTGCCACACAGCTAGTCAAACAATTGATTTATTGCAAGGGAAATTTTGTAATCGTTTAATCTCGAGTAGGGCTTCACACGAGAACGATATTTTTCTCGTCTCGTTTCGTAAAAGCGAGACGAGAACGAGGCGAGACCGCATGTGGTCTCACTCACGCGAGAGCGAGAGCGCATGTGGTCTAGTTCTCGCGAAGAGTCTCGTTTCTGATCCCGGTCATACTTATTCAATCTTTGATTCTAATACGGGCAGCCGTAATATTTTCTTGCATAAATTTGAACTGCGGGCTCGGGCAAGTTAAATTTTATTATACAACAATTAAAAGAGTAGATTTCGTAATATTAAATAGAAATGAAATAGAGATATGAAATAGATTTCAAATTATGTTCGTTTTTATTATTAATTTTAAATCGTCAACAAAATAGAAGGTTTATATAAACAAACATTTTCATGTGGATGGAAATCGCAAAGCGAAATTAGAAGATATTAATAGTAACCAAATAGAAAATTTATGTAAAGAGACAGTGATTAGTTTACAATAAAATGAATGATTACCTCGTTTTGGACTATCTTAACAATAAGTTCTAGCAATAACATTATTTGGCGAGATTAGACGAGACGAGACAAACGGTAACGAGAGCGAGACGAGCCGAACGGTTACGAGAGCGAGACGAGACTAACGGTTAAGAGAGCGAGTGCGAGACGAGACTAACGGTTACCAGAGCGAGACGAGACTAACGGTTACGAGAGCGATAACGAGAAGAGACTACCGGTTCCTAGAGCGAGAGCTAGACTGAGACGAGAGTAATTTTTACACAACAAACGAGAACGAGACGAGAAACTTTTTGAAACTCTCGCCCTATCTCGTCTCGTGTGAAGCCTTAATCTCGAGGAATGATGGAAATGAATGGCCACCTCGCTCAAGAAATTTGATGCCGTTGGAATTTTTCTTATAGGGTTACCTTAAGTCGAAGGTTTATGGCAATAAAAGTCAATCCAACAACGTTAGAGGAGCTCAGGAACAATATCGAACGCGAAATTGCCAACATTCCGGCTGATATGTGTGAGAGAGTGATTGAAAATTGGATCCAAAGAATCGATCGCTCAACGTGCTTGTGGTGGTCATATGAACGACGTGGAATTCCATACATAATTGAAACAATATGTGCACTATACCTAGTGAATTAATTTCAGCCCGATATCTCAATTATTCTGTGTTTTATTTAAATACAAAATTGTTATGCCCTTATTGAAAACCCCGGTATTTTATATAAAGGTTTGTATTCAAATATAGAGTGGCCTAAAAATAACTAGGCTATTGTAAAATGGAATAACTTTTTCATTTCTGAACGTTTCACATTCATTCTTTAATAAAGAGAAAACTGAGGAAAATTGTTGCAGTGTGGCTCAAAAGTCACTAGACCATTTAAAATTCGAATGATTATCTGCAATTAATTAATTTTATTTTGTAAATTTCAGAATATTAAAGCATAATTCTTGGCAAATAAATATGGAGAAATTAACGACTGAGCAACGTGTTAATATATATAATCAATCCAGTTCATGCAAGTTTCAAAAACTAAATAAAATGTACATTTTCAAGAAGCATATTTTTCCAATAATTTTATTCAGCTATTTATAATATAATAAATAATAATAATACCTTTAATGAATAAATGTGAATTATTAAGAAATGAAAAAGTTATTTCATTTTAAAATGGTCTAGTGACTTTTAGGCCACCCTGTACATATAAAAAAATGTATATGTAGATTTCCAGACGATATAATTGTATTTGCGTTCGAATAAGATATTTTTCTTGATTATTAGCTTATTTTATGAGGCATATTTAACATAAAATAATTAATTTTAAAAAGTTTAATTTGCATATAATAGCAAACATTTTAATTGCTCGTGTTTTAGGATCATTTACCTTCACACTCAATAGCAACACAATGTATTCGAAAAAACATTATGATTTCATATTTACGAAGAAGAAAATGTTTTGACGCATAAATAAATAAGAAAATATGACGATCCGAATAAAAATTGTATATAACACTTAAAAAAGAACAGGTTCGCGCACACGTTTATATTCAACGAAAAGAGTATATATTATTGTCAGCCCAATTATTTAAATGTTATAGTATATAAGTCTTTTGTTTATCATTATTTCTTTTTTATTCCTTGGTATAATGTAAATACACCTGCTTAATTAATAAATAAATAAAAGACTTTGTGTTAAAAATAAAGAATTGCATCCGCCATTATAACTATGTTACTATTTTTCAACATAATTTTTACATTCTTATACCCTAATTATTCCAATCAACATGTTGAAAATTATGCACGATGCCACTACGTTTAGATTTTCAATTTATACATACCATATTTAGATTCTTATAATAATTGTAATCTCAACTTTTGTGGTGAAAATAAAGGATTCGGTCAATTTTTCCATGCCATGCTTAGATTCATATAACAATTCTATACTAATTTTTTGCGTTGAATATAAAGAATTCGGCCAATTACGCCTCACGCTACTACTTGTGTTACAATTTTTACATGCCATTTTTACAATTTTAATTATTTCTAATCTGAATTTAAACATATTAAAAACCCGTATAATTATATGAATATGAACTAATTAATTATATGACTGCTGTTTGGATGCAAGACAACTTTAAATATAAATGAAAAAAATTGAAAATTAACAGTAGAAAATTAACAGTAGCTAAAATTCGTCTGACAGCCTATACGCTTTGTGTGTTAACTTAAAGGTAAAGGTAAACCTTTTGCCAACATCATTAGGTTGATGTATACATCTACAAATTTGATAGGTAAATGTGAGTTTAAATTTGAGATCAGCTTCATATATCTACTTTTCCCGGCAAAAGTACACATTTTCCAACTTATATAGGTAAAAATAATTAACAGAAATAAAATATACTTGTATATTAAGGTTAAAATGTATTTTAAATAATTTATATTACTTTATTATACATAAAAACAATAACTAAATTTTGAACATAACTTATTTAAAAAAAGATTATAAGAATACGTTCGTTATACCTTAATTTTATCTGCTTGTATAATAAATATTAATTTATTATTGTAATCCGAAATTCATTATTTATGAGAACTAATCACACCCAACAAAAATAAATATTAGGTGTTTTTAAAATTCGTCTGACAGCCTATGCGCTTTGTGTGTTAACGTAAAGGTAAACCTTTATACATTTACCAACATCATTAGGTAGTGTACACATTTACCGCAAATAGTTGGTAAATGTAAGTTGAACTTACATTTACCAACCAAAAAGGTATATGTGTACATATGCCGGTAAACGTGTACATTTTCCAAACTACGTACTTTTACCGTAACATATATACATATCCAATTATACGTTAAATTATTAAATTTATAATCAAAAATTTAATATCATCAACAATATTTTGAAATAATAACACATCTAAATAAATATCGACATCTAAAATTATTGTTGCATCAGGAGTGTTACAAAAGTTTAAGACTAAGCAAACAACAGTTCTGGAATCGTTTGGATCAAGTTCTGGATATAACAAATAAAAATCAGTTTTGATTTATGAAAAGCTATGGTACAATCTAATATACCTTTAAATAAATTACAAAACGATTGTTTTACGACATTTTTGGAGAAATATTGTGAAAAACTTGCATGTACCAGACGAAAGTACATTCCGGAAAAATTATGTCAGCTCTGTTAATAACGAAACTATTCGTAAAATAAAAGGATTAATTAGACGCATAAGAATTAACTACATCTGGTTAACTACTGGTTACCAGTGGAAACGGTAACAACGTGCATATATATACCTTGGTCATAAAATACCTTTGGGCTACGAAAACCAAACCGTGGAAGTGGAACGAAGAGTTGCACAAGCTTGGGCAGCATTCGGCGCAAACAAACATACACTACGTGGTCAATTGCCACTGCATCTCAAGATCAGTGTTTTCGAGCAGTGTGTCATGCCCGTGTTCACCAAACAGCAGAGAAGTTCAGAGTTGCGCAAAGAGGTATGCAAAGAGAAATGCTTGGAATAACACTACGAGACCGAAAACGTAACGACTGGATTCGAAGCAAAACTAAAGTGAGTGACGTGATGGGCACCATAGCAAAGAGAAAGTGGGCATAGGTAATACACATCGCCAGAATGGATACGACACGTTGGACCAGGAGAAGAAGGGAAGAGGCCTATATCCAAGAATGGAGCAGGAAGAGGCCGCTATGATGATGATGATGATATCTGGTTTATAGTAGACACCACGTATGTTTGTGGAAGATATGACTCTTACTGAAGAAGTTCTAACCAAAGGCTATTTAATATGTTCCAAAGAACTATAAGCAACGAACAATAATACAGTTTCAAGATTTACAAACTTCTACTTGCCAGTAGCAGTTCACGGCAATCAAATTTTACTTATGGTCTCCGACCCTGCACCATATATGGTTGAAACGGCCTCAAACTTGAAAGCGTTTTATCCCTATTTAATTCATTGCACTTAGTTAGCTCACGGGTTAAATAGAGCTGCTGAAACTAGAAGGTAGTGTAGTGAAGGTATGTACCATGTGAACTACCCGAAGCAGCTAGCGATTAAAGACAGTCAAGCAGTTTTAAATCAAGAAGAGTTACAAAAGAAACAGACCTTAAGGCTGAAAAGCAATTTCAGTTTCGTGAGCGACACAATAAAATCTCTAGAGAAGCGAGGAATTTTACTGGTTGCGTCCATTGCAATAATTGATGATTTTGAAAATGCCATTGCAAGCATTCCTGGATCATATTGGACCATATATAGGACAAAGAAAGCTTAGGGACACGCTTCGTATAAAAACGAAGGATTTCAGAAATTAAAAAGAATAGCTACTGTCTTGGCAGGAAGGTATGTATGTCCCTGATTTTCAAATGCACCCAGAAATTGATGCAAAATTTAAATATACCCAATAACAATTGTTGACGTGGAAAATCTTTTTTCAATTACAAAAGCATTTTTAGTGCCAGGAGACAAAACTTTACGATGGAACTTTTACATAAACATTTAATTATTAAAACAAAAAATATAAAAAAATAATTATCAATTTTTTTATTTATCAAATAAATGTTTGTTTCTTTGGGGGAAAATAAATTTAGCTTCTAAATTCATTGCAATATTTTGCATCCTTTCTAATGCATATTAAATACTTTTTTCTAAAAAAATAATGCTTTTAATCGCTTATATATTTTTTTTATGCTTTTAATCCATACTGTAGCAATTAGTAGATACTGAAATTGTCAATACGAATCAATATTTTATTTCTTATAATACCTTGAAACATTTCATAATTAAAAACATAACATAATTCATAATTATAGATATATAGGTATTCTTTGCAAAAAGATTTAAATTGTACGCACACACACACACCAAAAAAACTCAAAAATATTTATTAAAAACAAATCTCTTTGTAGCATGTATTTCTAATAAATAATGCTCTTCAGTTTCATTAAACTCACCTTCTTGCAATAGATTAATTTGAAATTGAAATCCGTATATTATATAAAATATGAAACGTGCTTCTTTCACAAAGAGCTTTGTAGTTGTGTGTACGGCGTCTCGACACTTTAGGGGTGAAGAGCCGGATCTCATGAAATGGTGCGTTTCGTTGTAGGGGACATTGTTGAACGACAGTCGCCTGTGCATCGACGTTCACGGGTCGTTCAACTACATCCCCCATAGTACAATTGCCGGAGAGCGATGGTTACCAATCGACGGGAAGTTTGCGAGATAAATTCGAGATTCAAAATTTTAAATACTTTCATCATTTTGTTCGAATTCTTTGTTTTCAACGAATGTTGTAGCGTCGAGATTAATTGGTCTTTTTTTTTATTCTTGATGATGCTGATCTTTATTTTCAGAACAATAGTATGGATTACAATTATTTTAAAAATCTAAAAATATGAGATGCAAAAATTGTAACACAAGTAGTAGCGTCGGGCGTAAGTGGCCGAATTTTTTATTTTCAATTGAAAACTTCGAAAACTTATAAGATTGTAAAACTGGCATTAAAAATTGTAACATAAGTAACAACGTCGCATTATAGGGGTATTTAAGCTATTTAGGCGGCCATAAATTGATTTCCTGGAATTTGTTCCAGATAAAAAAAAAGTATATCCTGATAATGTTAAATAGACATAGAACAATATACCACCCTTTCTTTTAATCACTTGTTTAAGTGCGAACCGTAGTATTAGTCGCAATTCGATCTCTGTTGTAAGTGCCCTATTCGGCCTCCTTGAAAATACAGTTCTAGATTTTTTTTTTTTTAATTTTTTTTAAGTTCCTTTTGAAAAAAATGTGATGGATTCCAATATATCAGGTAATAGCACATATGTATTTATCGATTTTATGTAAATTTGTCGAATAATTAGTAATAATTTTAAGGATAGAAAATGGTAATCGAAATTAATTTAAAAAAAACACCATGATTAATTTTCTAAAACGTTTTTGTTTTACTTCCGCGTGCGTCCCCGTGGTTTTTTAAGTTATAATAGAATAAATAGTATGTGTACTAACTAAAAACACCAAAATTAGCCGTGAATTCCTGTGAAAAAATATGTTTTTATTGATAGTTTGTGTTTGTTTCCAGTATCAGAAGCTACTTGTTTTTGACAAATTGCAGGAACAAGATTTTCCAAATTTTGACGAAAAGTTGAGCTATCTCCAGACATATATTTTATAGCAAGATGGATATTGTGAAAGCCAAAGAAAGCAAGTTAAACATAAATTCTCCCATTTGAAGCACCAATTTAAAAAAAGATGGACACTAGAGCATAAAATATCAGATTTTTTCTATAAAAAACAATGACAATTGGTTATAAGGAACATTCTAAATACCAAGGGTTAAACGATGTTCTTGTGGTCAAGCAACAAAATCGTTTGAAGTATCAAATGAAAGGAGCAAAAGCAGAAAAACAATTGAAGTGCGTAGTACTGTAGAAAAAGGTGTGTTAGTGCGATCTGCTCAATCATTTCTTCAAAGTTCTGGAGAGAGAATTGCATCGAAAATTCTGAAAGATATAACAAATTCTCCGCATAAAGCTCAAGATTACCAAACATCATAAAATAGTCAATGCACGGAAAACCATCACAACTTGATCCAATGGCCGCCCTTCTCTCAATGTTTGTAGAAGCCGATCTCTCAAGGCGGCAATATGAAGTTATTAGAAATAGTAACAAGGATTATTATCCGAGTTGTACCGTTCTACAGCAAGCAAAAAAGACTTATTAACCGGAAAAAGCAGCCTATCGGGTAACTGAAAGTTGTGCTGAAATTAACTTGCAGAATTTATTGGACCACACTGCTAAACATTTGGCTACATGTTTGGAGGATGTATTGATAATATTGAATATACAACAGCGTAAATCATTGACGCTAATTTCTAAATGGGGATGTGACGGATCGTAACAAACACAATATAAACAGAAAATGCAGGAAGATGATTCCACAGACAGCAATATTTTTCAAACTTGCTTCGATCCACTGCAATTGGTTTGTAGCATAAACAAAAAAGTTGTTTGGCAAAATCTAACTACCTCTTCGCCACTGTCGACCAATAAGGATACAGTGGATATCACAAAATCCGAAATCGCTTATATAGAAGAAGCTGTAAACGCTTTACAAATTAGCGAATTAATTCAAGGAGAAAGCTCTATTTCGATTAAGCATTTATTGGCGCAAACTATGGTGGATGCCAAAGTATGCAATGCTGCCACCTCAACTACAATGGCCAACATTTGGCCTTTCTATATTGCACGCTAGAAAACGCTTATTCGAAAGTATTCTCCATTTCTCATATAAAGTTCCCATTGAAAAGTGGCAGATGAAATCGGAAAGTAAGAAAGGAATTGTAAAACAGAAAAAGGCCGAGATACAGACGAGATTACGAGAGAAAACGGGCTTGATCGTCTATGTACCTAAAGCTAGATACAGCAACACTAATGATGGCATCTGAAATTTCCGGTGTTCCGACTATGACCTGATAATACGAATCAAAGTGATTTTAGAAATAATTTCTAGTGGTTATAAAGTGGAAAAAATTCGCTAAATACGGATATGAGACCGCCAAAATTTACATGGAATTATATCGCTGGCAACCCATGACCCCAACAATGCTCAAAATCCTGATCCATGGTCCAACGGTCATGCAAAAAGCACTGCTAAATATAGTATTGCTGTCCGAAGATGTAGCAGAGGCGCGCAACAAGCACTTTCGTTCATACCGGATTAATTTCGCCAGGAAATTCTCGAGAGAGCAGTGCAATTTAGATGTTATTAACAGATTACTGCTCAGCTCTGATCTCCTAATTATTGGTATGAGGCCGAAACCAAGAAAAGGATCAGTGACGCACAGCAAAGAAGCAACGCAAATGCTTGTTTCCGAGCCCATTAATAATAACGACGAAAGTTCGTCAAAAGAATGTAGAGCTGACGAAGAGATATGGGACTCTTCAGCTTAGCTAATAAGCTTTTTTGTTTTAATGTAATATTTAGTTTTTGTTTCATTTCCCTTAATATAAAGTTTAAATATTTTTTTTGAATCTTTTTTTTTTCAATATACTATTTTTCTATTGTTTTCTAATTATTTATACACCTATGTAAACAACAACTATAAATAAACATATAAACCGATGTAAAATCTATAAAAACCAAGAAATAAATTTGGGAGCGAGTTCTGAAATACCGCTATGTGCGTCATGGATAATTAACAAAATTATTTCTTTTATTAATTATTATAAGTAAAAAATGGTACGTCGCGTTGGGCGTAATTGGTCAAATTATAACCTCAGTCAAAGCGTCGAGCGTAATCGGTCAAATTTCGGTCAAAAATAATTAGTCAAAACTATTTTTTACACATTTTATTTTTAATGTTGAAATTATAATTATTATAAATAAAGTAAGTAAAAATTGTAACACAAGTAGTAGTGTCGGGCGTATTGGCCAAATAGACCTTTTCATAGTTGAATTTTTTTATGCTCATGCGTCAATTTCCGCTATGTTTTCGGGCACACGTCAAAAGACGTATAACCAGTGAAAATAACAAAATGTGCCCGAAACATTCATATTCCCGCCTTTTAAACAAGACAGAAGCGCTTAACTAACCGTCAGCAACTAACCGCGTAAACATAATGTCAGAATGGCAGACATATTTGACTACGAATTTCTAATTGAAAACAGAAACAATTTTGGAAAATGTCAAGTTTGACAAGCCTCCCTATATTTATTTCTTAAAATTAGTTTCAGATAACTTTGACAGGACTTGTAAGAAAATGACAATTATAAACGATCAAATGGCATAAATAATTTCATTTGTTTTGCACATTTTTTTATGTAATGTGTCATATCCGACATATATTGATATAATTTCTATTCCGTTTAGTGAAAAGTTGACAGACGACTTAAAAATATTTCGCCAAAATTCGATAAATCTTAGTTGTGTTTTGCCAAAATTTGACAGATCAAAAGACAACGTTTGTCAAAGTTTGACAAGCTCAAATATGTTTTGTAAAGAAGTAACGAATATAGAATATAAATATATAAGAATATACCTTTTAATAGTTTGCATGTGTGCATGTGTCAATTTCCGCCATGTTTTTCGGGCACTTTTTCACTTATAACCAGTGAAAATAACAAAATGTGCCCGAAACTTTCATATTCGGGCGTTTGAAACAAGGCGGACGCGTATGCGCTTAACTAACCGTAAAAAGGTCTATTCTTTAATTCGTTTGAAAAATGTGTAAAAAAAACTTTTGGAGAATCAAATTTCCTATAAGAAACCTATCTACTGATTTTTTGTCTCTCAAGTTGGAAGTAATTAATCTTGACAAAACAAAATCAAAACCTTCTCACTTTACATGTTTCTTGTTTTAAACAACAGTACGACAACAAAAGTAAGAAACTTTTTCATGAAATATAGACTTTTTGGATGAATGTCGCTAAACCCATCGTAATTGGATACCTAACCTCAGGCACAATATTCATGTTCACTTGTGTAATTGGCCGAATGCTTTATTTTTAACAGAAAATTGAGATTAGAATCTTCATTGTAATATTACTACTTATTACAATTTTTACATACCATTTTCATATTCTCATAATGATTCTAATCTCAACTTTTTTGCATCGGGCATAATTCTCTGAGCTCTTTAATTTCAACATTAAAGTTTATTACAATCAGCATAAGAAAGAAAAATGGTTTTAAAAAATTGTAACATAAGTAGTAGTAAATAGTAGTAAGCGTAGTTCTTGACACCCTAAAAGAGTCTTCCGATTAGATGTTTTTATTTCAGAATTGGTAAAACCATCCTACGTTATATATAATCGTACAAACTTAAAACAAACTGAACACAGCCTGAATATATAAATATATTCAGCCTTTCCGGAGCTCTATAACAATTAATGAGTCTTTTTAGGACTACAAAAACAAATCTCATGTGAAATTTGTAAGTTATTGTATAGCTTATTTTATAGTTATTCTATAGCCTTCGTGTCACTCAACAAAAACCATAAAAATAACATTGTATTTAAGATCATGTCTTTCCGATACCTTAAGTGGATAGCCAGCCATCTGTGGACGCGTTTCGAGATTTATCTCTCATCAGCACAGCTTTGCTCCCATGAACAACAATTTGTAAACCACTTACTTGAAACCCATGTGGGTGTTTAAAAAGCTATAGAAAAACTTACAAATTTCACATTATTTCATGCTAAACCACGTTATAAAATGGCTTTTTTAATATTTTCAGCCGATTTTTAGTAATTTGGTAACAAAACAAACAGAATTTTCCAAATTGACTTAGCTCTTTTTACATGGGTGCCCACGATATATTAAAAAAAACATAAAATAATGTTAATTACCTAGTAGGAAATCAAAAATTTTATTATAATTTTATTATAATAATTTTATTATAATACAGTCACATACTTACAGAGATGAGGTATGTAGGTATGAAAGTAATTCAGCAGTCTACAGTGAAGTCAAGTACAAGTTATCCTCACTTAACGATTTTGGTTCCTACGACTAGATCGTGAAGCGAATTAGTCGATAAGCGAGAAACCTTCCTTTTATTAATTTTTAAACATAGCTTAAAAATCCAGTCAAATCACAAGCTGACTACCGGTTCAATCGGTAGGTGAACTAGACGTTTATGTTATTATTTTATTCTTAAACGTGTTCGGTTTATAAAGAGATTATACCAGAAAATTTGGTCAGAGAGTTAATTGTCTGAAGTCTGACAATGGGTGGGGTGGTCTTTAAGCAGGTAGGTCGCTAAATAAAGAGTACTACTAGAGTACTTGTATTTTGCGCGTCTTTCTTAAGGATGTTCGGGAGGGACATTTGGAGGCAAAATATAAAATCAGAATATGAAATTTACCAATATCAACATATTTTACCATAAAAATGCAGAAAATGAACTGAGCGATGTAAACTAATAACTTGTTTAGGTATTGCATGTGTATTTTTCCTCTAAACTTGGTTCTATTAAATAAATTTTCCAATTTTAATAATTTCAAAGCGCGACTTTTGTTATCGAATGTACCTTGAATCCAACGTGATTTGCAACGTAGTTACCACACTTTTACGATACAAGTTCGTTGTAAGTAGAAATTCCATGAACTTTATCTCATAAACGGTGTAGAGAATCACTATGAAACTTTGCAACAGTTGTTGCGAATTTATTAAGCTACTCATATGATTTTTTTTTTGAATTTTGCCATCTCTTTTTATGACATTTTTGGAGTCTTTTTATGCCGCGAATATAGTGTGCTATAAGACGCCGTGTAAAAACTGTTCAACTTTGAATTGCAATAACTATTAAACGGTTTAGTGAATTGACCTGATTTTTTTTCTGTTATTTCCTAACAACATCCATAAACTATCTGTAAAAGTTTCATAACTTTTTCAGTATATTGGTCAACCTCCCGAATATCCTTAAGCGGTTGCTTCAATAATTGTCAGACGGTAATCAGGACGATGTTTGATTCTAGATATCGCAATTATCTACAATACGCAGTGAGTGCATGATCATGTTGGTTAGTTAAGGCTCTCTAAATATGCAATTGTGTGAATTATAAAAAAAAACTGTAAAAAATAATAGATTCCTTACCATGTTTATTTAACATTTGATTTTTTTTAATATAATATGTATGTAAAAGGCTTGATTTGCAAAAGGGTGAATTTCATTTGCAAAAGGATGCATTTCATTTGCAAAAGGGTAAATTTAATGTGAAAAACCTGTAAAACAATTCTTACACATTTCCGTGATACCCTATTGATTAGGGGTTTTTAAGAAATAATCTTTAGACTAAATGAGGTATTATTTAGTATAAGTATAATATTGCGAAAGATTATCTAAATTGAATCAACTCAATTTCAATCAAATATATTTAAAAGTATTACATAGGCATTAAGGTTTGAGAGAAAATGTTTGCAAATTAAAATAATAATTACGTCGGTTTATCAATTATTGATTTTGTAAATTTTATTTGCATAACCAAAGGATAGATTATACGCATTAATCCAGTTTGAATTAAGTTCGATCTGCAAATATTTGCCTTCCTATCCATTATATGTACGTGTATATTAATTAAAAATAAGGATATTGTAGTATAAAATGTATTCTATTCGGCAAACACACCTGCTCGAAATGAAATTTGGATAATATTTGTCTGCAAAATTGATGTGTCAATATACCAAGAGGATAATTGAAAATTTATCTAGAAACTATGTAAGACAATATCTTTATGAAAAAGAAAACAGGGATTGATGTATATCCCAAGATTTTGATATTAGATATCATAAAATTATGTTTCCAATATAGAACCTAATATAGGGCCTAATAAGACAACAATTCGACAAAATAATGAAATCAAAATCTTCTGAACGAAAAATTAAAAGTTTTATTCATTTTTTATTTATTCTAATACTCAAACTTACTTAAAAAAACAAATCCAAATCACTATTTCTTTAACATAAATATTTATTTACCTCACTAATTGCAGAAACGCGTTCATACACTTGAAACTTATCAATTTATCATTAGAATTTACATTAAGTGGATCGATAGATTCTTCTAATGGATGGAATGAGAAAAGTTGAACTCTCTGAAACTCACTGAAAAAAATTTAGTTTTTCTAAATATATCTATTAAAAGTCTAATACTGAAACTATTTTTATAACCCAGACTAGACTGAGAGTTAGTTTCAATAAATGTCTCATTTTTATTGTCATAATATTTATATTTGAAAACAAGGTATATTTAAAAAAAATGTTTAATATAATATAATTAATGTAGTTTAATAAACAACAATCTTTGAATTATAAAAAGGGGATGTTATACACAAAACGTTGCAATTATAATTGGCCTAATAATACCTTAAAGAAATTGAATCACCCGTTGCATAGCCTTATATTTTCTTTTTATCATATAAAAGTAATCTAAATGTAAATGTTTATATTTGGTGTTGTCTGAAGATGTTAATTCGCAGACAAATTAGTGCAATTCACTGCTCTGGTAATAACACGCTTTGCAATTCGGTTGCTAAACGCCGCGGTAAACAATGTCCCGCATGGAAGGTCAGTGAATGTTTGCTTTGATTCCGTCTGTGGATTAATATAATTGCGCGCGGAAAAATAAGGTTGTTTAAGACGTACATTGATAAGAATTTAACAATAATATTTACTTAGTAGAGACCATTGTTTTTTCCCTCTTAACAACTCTTTTTTTAAATATATCTTCGAAGATTAACTCTATTCAATGCAATTATCGAACCATATTACAATATTTGCAGCAGTACATCGTTTTAATTCGAATATATTTTTTATCCAAACTGATGTGAATTTATCACAATCTCTATTAAAACCGCCGATAAAATAAATCTCCTATATTGATGTTTCTTTCTATCAAAATGAATTAAATTTTTGTGTGCATTCTGCAAATAAATTTATTTCTATCAAATATAATTTAATTTTTATGTTGCATTTGCCAATTGTACAAATCTGGTCTCGTCAAATTGAAACTGACAACAAAAATAATTGATTTTTTTTTGCTGTCTGGGATCAATTTGATAATTGACCTTATTACAGACTCAGTGCATATATTCAGTTGTTGATATCAATAATTTTGTAAATTGCTTCTCTGTTACCAACACAGATTTTTAATTCTGTGTCATCAAATTTCACATTAAAATTCATACCACATGCAGAATAACAATTTGACAAATAAAGATAAAATATTTGCATGCAAGCATATTCAAATTTTAATTAAGGTTCAACATGGTGAGATGACGCAGCGGGTAATAGAAGAATAAGCCCGAATAAATGATAAACTTTGCAATTGACGAGCTTTTTTAGTATCATTTTAATAAAAAAAAACTACTGGTGGAAACTACAGGTTGACAAACTGTTAAAGTAGTACTTTTCCTGAAGATTGCAAAAATTTAAATTGAAGTTAGCGAACTGTTTCCGTTCACGAGATATGCTAAAATTTATATATTCGAAACGAACTTTCCGAGATATATTGGCGCTCGAGTAGATTTCGAAAAGATCGAAAGTGTCTTTTATTTGTAATATCCCGACCAGGAATACAGTGACGCGTGTCGAAAGATCAATTCGGGCCTAATGAGGCCTTCCGAATTGTGGCAAGCCTAATTCTAACCTAGTCCCTTTCTAATTAAAAAAGCCGAAACACGACATGCCGAAAAAAATCCAAACTAGAATGTTATAGGGAAACTCAAACGAATGGCCTATCTTAGGCATGTCTTTTGAATGCCTGACTTCAACCTTATATGGATAACTTGCCAAAGTTATGCATGCAAAATTCGGTTGCTATTAGGAAAGTATGTGGCATGGTATAACTAATCTTTAGCATCCCTGACTTTAACCTAAACAAAGGTATACCCAAAGTTAGGCATGCCAAAGTCGGTTGTTATTAGGGAAAGTCTGTGACATGGCATAACTTAAATATATGTTCGAAATTCCAGCACCATATCACATTGAGTTTCATTATAAGCATGCGTCCAGAATCTTGATCCTTCCAAGAAAGTATTTCCATACTTGAACAAGATATAGCTCCAGCTCTTCACTATTCATCGAATCACTTTATAGTGCCATCAGAATCATCTTCGTGTGTTTTAAAGATTTATTTTTTAGCTGCGTTTTTATCTAATTATGTATATCATTGAGCCATAAAATAAATTAATTTTTATTAATTATGTTTACGATTTTTTTATCAATAGAAACTATTGGAGGATAGTGAATATTTACTGACGAATAGTTCCAAAAAATATACCAGTTATTTACGTCTATATTTTAATGTGTCATTAAAAGAAAATTACGTTACTATTAATGTTTTTCTTATAAATTCTCTAAAATATTTTATGGTTGTCTTTGTCTATTAATATAATGTCTTTATGGTTCTACCGAAAGTTTTTAAAACCATTTCACTTACTTTTTTCTCATTTCACTTTTACGCACGATTTGGATACTTTTACACACGATTATAATAATGGCATCCTTCACATATAATAATGTATTTATTAATGTCTCATTTCACTAGCGCATTTAATGAGCGTTTAAGTTACTAATATAAAGTGACACATGACACATTTTCATTAAGACAAATAGGTTGAAATGAGAATTATAATTTAGTTATAAAAGCAGACCAATGATTACAAAAATATATTTTATCTACTCAAACACCAAAATGAAGACATTAATAAATACATTATTGTATGTGAAGTATGCCATTATTATAATCGTCTGTAAAAGTATCCAAATCGTACGTAAAAGTCCAATGTAAATCAAATGGAGTTTCATTATTAAACAATTTCTGTTTGTTGTTACTATATCAACAACTTGCGTCACTAAACAAAAAACATAGACGTAGTGAAAATAAATTTTCGAACGTATTTTAAAATTGAATTATTTTTTCTTATTTTGAATCAAGAAGTCTCGGCCTCTCAGTCTGGATTAATCTGGCTCTAATATAACTTCACCTAACCAAAACCTAATCTAGATTAAATCTAGGTTAACCTAGATTACATCGACAAGGACCAAATAGTGTTCCCGTCACTGTGCGTTTATACTAGGTAGCATTTTTTTCCACGGAGGCGCTGAACATTCTAAACATATTATTTTGTCGGTGATTTGAAGTATGTTGACTGTCAAAATTATAATTATTAAGAGTATATTAACATGCTTCGTAGATAAAATAATGTATAACACAAGTGTGTGAAAGGCGTTTGTGCACTCATTGCGATTAAACCACTCGCCCTCGGCTTGTGTATTTATGATACACACTTGTATCATAAACTACTATTTCGCAAAATTATTTTTCGGAGAATGGTTACTAATATATTCAAAAGACTTTTCCGCATATTCCCCTAAAATCTCCTATTTTTTAATGTCACACAATGAACATTTCAGAACAAGGTGCCATTAAACGACCGGATTTTCTGAAAGAGGTCATAAATTTTTAAAATAACCGCTTGGAATATCTTGAAGAATGGACATTAATGGTGGTGACATTAAAAAAGGAGATTTTAAGACTATGGAGAAAAATCTTATATTATATATTATACAGTACATTTAAAATAAGAAATGCAGATATTTTCTTAAAAAACGGGACATTTTTAAAAATCGGCGGGACGCAGTACTATGATCCAACAATCGGGACTGTCCCGCCAAAATCAGGACGTGTGGGCACTTTATATTAATGTGTTTTAATGATTTCTTTCTAATGTTTGCATTAAATTAATCTCTTGTAGTTTTGTCAAAATTTAGAAAACAAAAATACTGTCAACTAAAAGAGTAAGAATACTGCAATCTTTTCGTACAATTGGAATTAAATATATTCACATTTGCACCAAAGAAGCCAAATTGGAACCACATAAAGCTATAGTTGGCGCATGCAAGTGTAGTGTCCGAACTACTATCTCAAAAGCAAGTCGGGATCATCACATGCGAGTGTGGTTTCCAAAAATGTCGCGTAAGGCCTCGCGCGCAGCACAGTCCAACACATGACGACGTATGGGAACCCGCGTACTTGGCGGCCACGAATTCCTGTCTGCGGCAGCCATTAGAACACGCTTGATTGAACGACAGCCCAGACGTATACTGAGCGCTCAGTTGTGTGACGCGTCTATTCATAGCTATCTGGCTTCGGGTCATGCGCGTTGTTTACGGTGCGTCGGTTCTCTTGTTTGTTCATCTTGCTGTCGTATGTCGTATTGTGTCTAGGATATTAGGTTGGTTGGGTGAGGTGGGTCGCTATGGGGAGTCGCAAGGAATCATCTCTCGTGTTCAGGCAAGGTCTCGTGTTCAGGCAAGGTCTCGTGGTCGGGCAAGGTCTCGTTTTTCTATCTCTATGGTTTCTCTTTATACCCGTGACAAATCTGTGCAAGTGAGTCCCTTAGTTCCGAAAAGCCAACTGGACCAAATTTCAGAAACTGTTGGATTGTGCAGTGGACACACTTGAGCCCATCCCGAGCTCCTATGATAGCTTTGTGGATACCGTAAAATAATGTTTACGACTCTTCATCCCTAGAGGCTGCAACACAATTTATATCCAAGGCCTAACCACAGCGTCGAAAGCCCAATTACAAAACTACTTAACCCTGTTCGAAGCCAACCCCCTGGGAGAAAACACAATAGAGGCGGGCAAACAACTAATCACCTCAATATCAGAGACCAAGAGGGAGAACTGGATCAAACTGATGGAGCAGCTTGATATGAGCATAAGTAGCCACAAAACATGGAGACTATTAAAGCGCTTAAACAACGACCCAACCCACTCAAGAGCCCATGCCAACGTAACAGCAGATCAAATAACCACTCAGCTCGTGAAAAATGGGAAACCAGATCAAATGCCCCCCCCCCAGAAAGCAAACAATATTAACCGAATAGAGGGTGACGAAACGACCAAACTGTGCACCCCCTTTACCATGGAAGAGCTGAACACCGCCATAGAGAAATGCAAACCACGGAAGGCCGCTGGACCAGATGACATCCTGACTGAGCAGATCAAGCATTTCGGGCCGAAATCAAAACGGTGGCTATTGGAGATGAACAACGCCTGCCTACAACATTGCAAGCTTCCTAACATCTGGCTAAAAGCCAAGATCATAGCTATCCTCAAACCAGGCAAAGAAGCTAATAACCCAAAGAATTACCGCCCGATCTCGCTGCTATGCCATACGTATAAAATCTTTGAAAGATTAATATATGTACAACCGACTTTCACCGACCGTGGATCCAATCCTCATACCACAACAGGCTGGAATTGGCCCCAAAAAAAGCTATAATCTTTCTATAATCCATCCAGTGGACAGTGGTGGTGTTTTGGAAACCTGCATACAGAGCGAGAGTAGCGAATGTATGTGGCTGCCGTTAGTCTCCACGCACTTGTCGTAACAGCCAGAAATATTTTGTGTTCCGAAACTTTAAAGAATTTTTTACGTCAAACTTTATACGTCGATTGGCTTTATACGTAGATTAGGTTGGAATCGTCACATCCAAGTCTGGTTTCCAAACTGCTGCTTAAAGAGGAAGTGGAACTCGGACCAGACTAGGTTTGGCTGTTAACATACAAGTGTGGCACATCAGGCTTTCGTAATTAGGAAGGTAATGTGACGAGGGCCTTCTGTGGTTGCTTCTTTTGCACCAAACATGGAGTTCGGCATACCTAATTCAATCCTAATAAAAACCGAACCGAATGATAATTATTACATGCTGCGCAAATTAAACGATGAATATAACAACTGGGGATTAACTATCAATACATCTAAAACAGAATATGTAGTGTAAGGAGGTACAGGAGATGAGCTAGAACTGGAAATAGACATCATTAAAAACGTTAACTATTATAAATACCTAGGAGTAAGAATTACTAACAGTGGACACAATTACTAACAGGGCATTGAGGGCTAATCAAAAAAAAAATACAAAAATAAGGATTTACAAAACAATTGTTGAAAGCGTGGGAGCACGGTGGAAAGACGAAAGAGAGGACGGCCCAAAAGAAACTGGAGAAATGAAGTTGAAGAAGCTATGGTCAGTAGAGATCTAGAAGAAGAAGATGATTGGGCAGATAGAAGAAGATGGAAGCTAGGATGCGAGAAAAGGCCACGGCTGTATGAAGCTCGCCATTAAAAAAAAACGAACCAAAATTCCTAATAGGGATACTTTGACAATTCACTCAACGTGTAGATAATCGACCTATTGTACTATTGTAGTATTCATCGAATCGTTGCAAAATTTCGAAAAGGATTTGTAAAACACTTCCTGATACTAAACGACTAATAAGACATCGAAATGGAAGAAGTGAAGGGAGAACTGCTGCTGCAGAAGATGCAAATTTATCGATTCATCATCGCTCTGGTCTTTCAACAACAAATATTTTCGTATTTTGCGAAAACACAAAAACAATGCCAATTTAATTAATGCCATATTCAAAACATAATGTAATTGTTTGCGCTGTAACTTCAATTAATTTAGTTTCATTTCACTTGAAAAGCCCATTATCATTATTGAAAACTCGTTTATTTGTTTTGTTCTGCAACAGAACAATCGGACAATCGATAGTGATAATTAATTGGAGAAAACTAGTTTTGAGTTTCGAGCTTACGCAGGACCGATGATCCAACTCAACTAATTACACCTGTACGAAAAAGGTGTGCTTTGGACGGCTGCACTTCAATAATTTATCACCCAACTTTTAAGCTCAAGACAATTGAAACACGAAGCTAATTTATCAATATTACTTACACTGTCACTGGAAAAAAATATCCTGTAATTTATTAAATATCTCTTCCTAGCAGAAGATTTTAATTATTTGATTAATTTCTGTTCACATAAATCACTGTTAATTTATTTTAAACAAAAGTCTTTATTGTGTCAAATCATTTAAAGGTTCTTTAGTCCTTTCAGTATAATTATGTTGCCTACTGTTGCTCTAGTCATATCCGTTTCAACTTCTCGTGTCAGAAAATGTATATATCTATATTCGTACCGGCGAGAGAATGCATCTCGTCTTGAGTTTAGCATTGTTCTGTGCATACCCCTCTAAATTTCGAGTGCGCGGTGTTTAGTTGTCCGTATTTGAAAATCTGGCGCATTTTTCTTATCTCAAACTAATCTGCGCGTACCTCGGCGAGTCCCTTGTCCCTCATACCTCGGCACAGTACAGCTGCATGGTTCGAGTATAGAGTTGATTTAACTAGTTGCTAGTTCAGACAACTGATAGACAAAATCAAGATAGACAAACAAGTGATATATCTTTTAGAATATTTTAGATGAACTGGTCTTTCGGACTCGCGCTTTCAGACCAGCTTTAGTTTTAAAAAGGTTCTCACAAAACTGAAAAAGGATTTCAAAAATAGTGAAAAACGTGTTTGATTCAATTCACTTATAAACGACTCGTTCTCATTTACTGACTCCTTCCTATACGAACAATCGTTCATTGAAATTCAGATCAGTCTCTATAGTTCTTCCAACTTCAGACTATATTTACATATCTTATCTTATATAGTCCATACTATTTACATATCTAGTCTAGTTTAGAATCCCGTATAGGCTTTATTAGTGGTGTCCGCAGTAATCCAGACTATTTACATATCCAGTGTAGTCTATCCTATATGTTTTCAAGTATTGTCAGGAAAATATCGGTATTTTGAAAACATATTTAATACTCATCGATAAATCACTTCAGTCCGCACAGTATGTTTCTAGTTATAAGTCTTAACCCATTTAAAATATTATTTCAGTGAGCGTGAAGCTTTAACTATTTCTTTCTTCTTGACATGTGTATTCGTTGACCCACGTTTTCTCCCACTTATTTTTGAAATTGGAAACACATTTGTTTGGTCGTTCCGTTGAAGCTAAATTTAGTCGAAAAACTAACCGCAGATTAACACAGAGAAAGTTTTATACAAAGAGGCGTGTATTATTCGTTTCCGCAAGGCGAACTTACTTTAACTTCAACGAACTTTGTATTCCTTACGGAGTTGCATAATTTATGTAATGACTGCTGAATAGAACTGTTTTGCAGCCGCATAGAATGTTTGGCTGAAATTTATATATAAAGCAGACACATAGGGTAAATTAAAGTTTAAGTAAAATTAAAAACGTTTTTCCTCTTAGACTGGCAGCTAATTTGTGCTATGTCAAAGGGAATAAATTCTTATTATATTACTTTCTGACAAAACGTGACCAGACGGACAAGGCTAAACTAGTCTAGAGAAAAGAGATAAGACCAGAGAAAAAATATTAGATATATAAGAATGGACAAACAAGACTAAGAGAGACATGATTGGACAGACAAGACTTAGAGAGACGTGATTGGACAGACAAGACTAGATAAACAAGACTAGAGCGGCAAGACAAGGCATCCAATATTATAGAGACATCAAAATTGGACCAACAAAACTAGACCGGCAAGACAATATCATGATTCGACACACAGTATTAGACATACTTCTTCTTCAGCCTTTAAATCGGCCTGCCCCATCTTTTCCATGTCGATCTGTTTTGAGCGGTGTGCATCCAGTTCTTCCAGGCTAGCAGCTGTAGGTCATCTCGCCATCTCGCCTGCGGTCTACCAACACTTCTTTTTGTCTCTCTGGGTCTCCACTGCATTATTTTCTTGGTCCATTTCACGTCATCTCGGGCAACATGACCTGCCCATCGCCACTTTAATCTTGCAATTCGTTCTATGACATCCGATACTTTAGTGGGTTTGCAAATTTCCGTTTAATGTATTTTATCTCTCAGGCTGATACCCAGCATCGCTCGCTCCATTGCTCTCTGGCAGACTCTTAAACGGCTTATGCTGTTGACCGTGAGAGTGGTGGTCTCTAGGCCATAAGTTGCAACGGGGAGAATGCACGCATCGTACACTTTTCTCTTGAGGCAGATTGGGACTTTACGGTCTCTGAGAATATGGTTTAGTTTTCCCAAGGCAGCCCAAGTCAAGCCGATTCGCCCTGTGACTTCCGCTGTTTGGTTGTGCCCAATTTAATATTATGTCCCAGATAGATGTACTGATCCACGGTTTCCAAGTGGTGGTTATCTAATGTTATTTGGACATTTTCATGAGAGAGGATGGATTTTGGTCTTCTTGAAGTTCATCTGCAGGGCAACATCTTCTGAAGCTTGCTTAAGTTCGTTTATCATTTCCTCCAGTTCGTTTATATCTTGGCTAATAATTACAATGTCGTCTGCGAAACGTAAATGATTCAGGTAATTTCCGTCTATACACACACCTTTTTGTTCCCACCTCAGGTTTCCGCCTCTTTGGATGTCAATTATTTCGGTTTGTAGATCTTGCTTGATGTTAACTTGGAACGTTGCATATTTATAAATATGTTCGATTAAGTCCGAGTATCTAGAATCGATTCTTGCCCTGTTTATGGCATCCAGCACTGCCCATATCTCAATAGAGTCGAATGCAGTGGCATTCGACTTTTTCGAGCCTTTTGCATTGGCATTCGAGCCTTTTGATAGTCAAGGAATGCCATATGCAGTGGCACGTTATATTCCGTGCATTTCTCTATTAGTGTGCGGACTGCTTGGATATGGTCGACTGTGTTGTACCCTTTCCTAAAACTGTGCTGTACCCTTTCCTGTGCTGTTCCCTTTTCCTGCTCTATAGGTTGGTGGAAGTCGAATTTTCTGTCCAGGCGATTTGTTAGTATCTTCGTCAGCAGTTTGTACAATGTAGTTAGTAAGCCGGTAATTTTCGACACTTGTAGGGTCACCTTTCTTAAATAGAAGTATTACCTCGGCATTTTGCCACAATTTGGGGATCTTGCCGTCTTCGAGACATTTGTTCAGCAATATAAGCATTGATTTTTCCAGTGTTTCTGATTCCGCGTTTAGCATTTCGCTCGTTACGCGGTCCTCTCCAGGTGTTTTATGGTTTTTCATCGAATTTAGCACTGCTCTGAGCTCAGGGCCATCTATTTCGAGAATTTCTTCTGAGCCCACGTTCACTATGATCGGTATTTGTTTTATATGGTTTGGCTGCTGGACTGACTGGCTGTACAGGGTCTGGTAGAAGTCCTGTATCACAGTCACTATGTCTGTTTTGTCTGTACTATTTCTCTTCATAGATTGTTCTTCATCTTATGAATGACCATCTTTCCTATGGCTCTCTTTGAGCGTAGTACTTTTATGTTCAAATTATCTTCGATGGCATCAAGAATCTATGTTGTGCGCCCGAATATCCCTTCTTATCGCTGTTTTTACTTGCTTGTTCAAAGTTTTATATTGTGGTGCGTCCCTGTGTGCGTTCCGACGCTCTCTTATTAGCTGGGCTGTGTTGACACTGAGTTTGTCGTTTTTCTTTGTCTTAATAGCGCAAAATTTATTTGTGGCTTCTCTGATTGTGTTGGTAATTTTGGTGTTTAGTTCGTTTATGTTTAGCTGTTTAAGAGCCTCAGTTGGTTAGAGCTTCCTCTCTATTTGCTTATTGTATTCTTCTTTACTTTTTGTCAACTCTTTTATAGATGGTTTTATCGTTTTTGTTAATTAATTTCTATTCTTGCTCTCACTAACCTGTGGTCACTGCCCGTGTTAAAACGGTTTAGGGCAGATACGTCCGAGCATATTTTCCTGTCCGAAGCCAGTATATAGTCTATTTCGTTACACGTAATACCATCTGGACTCTTCCACGTCCATTTTCTTGTAGGTGGTTTTTTTGTAGAAGGTATTCAAGCAGTAGATATTTTCTTTGCATAAAAAATCAACCATGTTTTGACCTCTGGTGTTTCGTCTTCCCAAACCGAAGTGGCCTATATTTAGCGGGTCGGTAGCCTCTCTGGGTCCGATCTGAGTCTCCAGGTATGATGGTGTATTTGGATTTTTCTGCGTCTTTAGCTGTTGTTAGGTCATAGAACTGCTCGTTTTCATCTTCCGATGATGCACTGGTAGGAGCTGATTAGACATACATCGTTAAGCAAATTGGATAAGATATTCTATTCTCGTCTTGTCTATTTACTTCTAGTGTTGCTAAGTCTAGTGAAGTTCATCTATTACTTCATTCTTCATCTATTACTAAACTTGGCTTATCTTACCTTCTCTTCTTTGCTTTGCCTAGTCCAGTTTCGCCAAGACTAGTACAAAACTAATTGTACATATCCTATAAATCATATCACATATAGATGGTCTATTACAAGTTTAGTTTTATCTATAATACTCTTTCCTTAATAATAATAATAATAATAATAAAACTTTATTCACTTTGCTGCTTACAATTATATAGAAACTATAAAAAATAAAATACATATATAATTTGCAGATGTGATTGTCAACATTCGAAAAAAAGAAAATTGTAAATAAATTGCGAAAAAAACAAATACACAAGCAATATATAAAAAACACAATAAATACAAAACAATTCCATACATTTGAATACATTAAAAATTTTACTGACTTCAGAGTATGTCCTACTTAGTTTATACATCATCCTATTGTTTTTTGATTTGGAATATGATGAATCTAGATGGAATATTTGACTTAGATGGTCTGCTAGAATTGGTTCCACCAAACTGCTCTTAAATGCATTTCTGTCTAAGTTGGTGACCAAGTAATCGATGGCTGTTTCAGAATGTGTCCCATCTGGTCTTCTACCTATTCTTGTTGGTCCCATGTTAATAGTGGATAGATTGAATTGAAGAAAAGTATTAAGCAACATACTTCTTTCTTTGGAGTCTTTTAAATTGTCTATGTTAAGATCAACGCACAATAATACTGGGTTTTGAGATTTAAGAACTGCAACTAACATGTCATTTAGCCCATCAAAGAACGAATTAAAATTTCCTAAAGTAGATCTATAAATACATATCAATGCAATACAAAAATTTTCAAATAACAGGTTTGTACCACAAACTTCAAAATCAACTTCTTTAGAAAAGTTTTCAAGATTTAGTTTAGTAGTATGTATATCGTCACGTACAAATATGGCCACGCCACCATGCTTGTATGTACCTCCACAATAATTCGAAACTACAGTGAAGTTGTTAATAGAAATAATGTCTAGCTCAGGTTGGGTGCACCAATGTTCACCAATACACAATATTTTAATATTTTATCTTTTAATGAACAGTTCAACTAGTTCCAGCTTATTTTTTACAGACTGAACATTCACATGTGCTATATTAAAACACTTCGTTTGTTTATTATACGGATATTTTTCGGTTGATACTGTTGTTATGTTTTCACTGTTATTCTTTCGAGTCTTAACAAAAAACGGTTTACGCAGGCGTTTCTCGGCCAAGTTTCAGGTTTCGATATATTTTCCAGATTATCAACGGGCACCGAAACTTTGAATGATGAGTACTCATCTGGATGTTTGGACTGAATTTTCGTACATATAACCTGATTGAATTTTTTATTCTTTAGATATTGCTGTAAATCATCTGCTGAAAGTTTTGGATCAAGTTTAAATGCATGAACATGTGCGTAACGAGTGGCAGCTTTTATTTGATTAGATTCGTCGTTAGTACCAAGGATAATATTTGATTTCCTAGTTTTTCTTGATTTTCGCCTTTGGGTTTCCCATTTTTTCGTTATTTACACTTTCAGTATGTTGGACGACTGTATTTTGTGAATCGGTTTGATTATTTACGTTTGGAATCGGTTGGACCACTATGTTTTCTAATTCGATTGTTTTGGTTGTGTTTTTTGCACCAGCTCGCAAATCCGTGCGCGAATTAACTTTTTCATTCTTATCTACCAAGTTTTTCGGTACACTATCGCTGACTTTGCTTGTCCCTGCGCGTTCTCCAAGTTGTAGGTTTTACCCGCACATTAGAAATTAAGGAATTTGACAACTTCACGTTCACTTCGGACAAATATGTTACTTTATTAGATAGGTCGGTGATCAAAACTAGTAACGGATCAACATGTTTTTTAATTATATTTGTCATAAACATTTCAAAATCCGAACTTTGTAAGAACGTTTGTAATATATCAAATTGTTTTTCGGATGGAACATTGGACCTTAATTCCATGGCATTATAACATAAATAATGCTTCACAGTATCTATAACATAAACTTTACTTTTCACAATTTTAATTTTTATTAAATTTAACATTAAATACTCTCGCACGTCCACTCTCGTTGAACGCAAACTCACGATGAATCTCATCTCATCTTATAATCTCATATTCTGTCTTATCTTATTGGTCTGTAGTTGGCTAATCTTCAATTGCCTAAAATTCCAACCAAAAGTTAAGTATAATCTTTTCGAGTCTTATCTAGTCTTCCTTGTTTTGCTTACTCTAGTTTTGTATATGATACCACAGATATATGATAACACATTAGTTTTGTATGTTTTGACAAAACTAGATAGTATTGTCTATTATTTTTATATGTATGATTATCTTATAATCCTCTTCAGTTTTATCTTGAAATATATAGTTTTGCCTTGACACAGATACCACTGATTTGTACTTGCCTAGCTTCCAAATTACTACCAAAGTCTAAGTTCAGTTTGATCTGGGCTATGTTTATTCTTATCTATCTAGTCTGATCCTTAAAAATAGTTTGTAAATAATAAGTCTTGTCCTGGTTTATCTAATCTTATCTACTCCTTCTTACTCCGGTCGTATTTGTCCATGTCTAATCATGTTTAGTCTAATACATTCTTGTATACTACACTAGTTCTATTCCTATACTATTCTTGTCTAATATTGTCTTGTGTTGCTTAGTTTAAGTTTGTTAAGAATGACGAGACAACTTGTTTATTTACAACCATTTTTTTGTTAATTCTTGTCCGATCTTGCCTAGTTTCATTGAATTACATTTTGCTTTTTGTTTGATTTTTGTTAAATTAGATTAGGCATATTCTAGTTTTTTCTATTAAATTAGAAACTGTGTTGGTCTTATAAGTCACCGTCTTATTTTCGACCGAGGACAATTTATATATGAACGTTTGATCCATAAAGTTCAAGAAATTTAACATTTATAGTTCCAACTTTAAAATAAAAGTCACTTTATCGTCGTCGTGTTACGGCTAGAAACTGAACCAATGAATATTTGATAGTTTTAGTTTGGAACTAGAAGCAAACTGGAACAAATCACATTCGGCACACGCGAGAACAAACAAACTTTATAAGCTATTGATTTTTCTAAAGTATTAATAAACGTAATTGCTGGTATATGTTTATAGTGAGTTTCTTATAGTAATTTAGCAAAAAAAATTGTAATCTAAATTACGTAAATATTTCAATTTCTTGAGAATGTTTAACTCTTCAAAGTGATTAGATAGTTTTTAACACCATGCTTTACGGTCAAACTAATCTCTATACAACCGTCCATATTTAAATACATTTTAAATAGTTTCTGTAATTTGAAAACGGTGTCGGCCGTGTCGACTCAGTCTTCCATGAAATTGTGTTTCTGTACGAGTTATTTGGTCGATTGAAACAAACCGCGCGTGTAGATTCGTTGTTTTTTTCCCTCCTCGTTCGCTTGTACCTTTCAAGTTCTCGAAAGAGTTAACGGAAAGAGAGAGATATGGATCATTTTATATAGAAATCCTGCACCGCCTCAAGGCTTTCTTATATAATTCATGCACGTACGGAACAGAACGTAATGAGGCCAACTTCTCTATACATCTGCGCTTATTTTCTTCTTGCTGTGGCCTTTTGTACGAATATCTTTTATATATCACTGGATGATATTTTTTTAAACGCGTTTTTTCGGTCTAAGAATGCCAGTTTTTTTTATGGTAATGGATTTTGTTTATCCTGATGACTCCACAGTTTCCTATGTCTTTGAAAGTTTCCTTTGAAAGATTTATGGCCACAGTTCTGGATCGTTGACGCCTCCAATTTAGGTTACAGAATATTTACCAGCAGTGAAAAATTATAGGAAAAGAATCATTTGTTGATATACTAATCAAAACTATCCTAGGTAGGTTCTATCTTCATTTTGTGTCTTAGTTATGGGTAGTTTGTCTATATTAGTGCATTAGTTGTAAATACTTTGCTATTAGATCAAATTTGCCAATTTTAATCTACCGACAGTAGACGGACAAAACTAGATATACAAGACTAGAGATAAGAGAGGCAAGATAAGACAGACAAGATAAAACAGACAAAATAAGTTAGGCAAGATAAGACAGGGAAAATGCAAGAAGGAAGGTAACACATAAAAGATAAGACAGAAAAGATAAGACAGGGAACATAAGACAGGGAAGATAAGACAGACAAGATAAGACCAGCAAGACCTTAGAGCCTAAGAGTCTATGTAGCCTTGACTGTCTAATCTTCTCTATCTGTCCAGTTTTGTCTAACTGTTTAATCTCGCTTGTCTAGTCTTGGCTGTGTAGTCGCGTCTGTCTAGTCTTGACCGTCGAGACGTGTCTGTCTGTCCTCCTCGTTAGTGTAGTTGACAACATACTCGCCTGGCAATGCGGGAGACCCGGGTTCGATTCCTTATCGGAGAGTCAACAACTACCGATACCGAGGTGGCGCATAATAAAAGCCAAAGTGGAATAGGGGGTTAAGTGAGAAACGTTCCCCCAAACCACTTTTATAGACGTGTCTGTCTAGACATGTCTCTCTGGTCATGTCTGGCGAGTCCCGTCTGTCTAGTGTTACCTGTCTAATTAAATTCAAAGTCTAGTCTAATATATTAGACTACACTAGACTATTCTGTCTAGTCTAATCTGTTTAGTCATGCCTGTCTAATCTTGACTACTTCAGTCTTATATTGTATAATTTAGTCATGTAGTTTTCTATTCTAGGCTACTTTTGTATTGTCTATGTCAAGTCTTGTCTCACGTTATCGTGTTTAGTCCTATCTGTACAGTGTTATGTGTTTGGATGTATCTGTCTTGTCTGTCGTATGTATCATACTGTTTACCTTGTCCTACATTCCTAATCTTCAGTCAGTCTAATGAGACTATTTAGCATAAGTATACATTATGTAGTCTATAATTAGTACTTTTCCTACAATCATCATTAGTTATATGTAAGCGTCGCAATTTTAAACTAATCTAATCAACATATTTAAAATATTTTATCTTTGTTGTAAAACTGCACAGCAACAAAAACATACCAACTTATTAAAGTGGAATACAGCTTGAATATATAAATATATTCCACCTTTCCATAGCCCTATAATATTATTAAGTCCTTTTAAGACTACAAAACAAATCTCATGTTGAAACACAACAGATATTTGTATGCTATTTACTAGCCCCCAGTCAACTTTCGTGGCCCTAAACATCATCATCATTGCTGTTTGGTTATGTGCAGGTTCCATTCCGCCTCCTCCACTCAACACTATTCAAACAAGAACTAGATAAATAACATTGTTTTTAAGATCACTGTATAAGATCTTTGTATTTAACCCAAGTGAATATCCATCTGCAGACGCGTTTCGAGATTTATCTCTTATCATCTAGTTATTGTTTAGTGCTATAATCCGCTTTAATAAGTTAGTATGATTGTATTTATAATTAGTTTGGTTTCAACCCGATATTCATGAAAGTCCATTTATTGTTTATAGATTGTCTATATGGTTTATGAATTGCCTCGATTGTCTATTTATGTCTCTATTGTTTGTATTTTCTATTTATCATTTTTATTGTCGATTTATTGCCTCTATTGCCTTCTATTTATTGTCTCTATTGTCTATTTATCGTCTCTATTATCTATTTATTATCTCTATTGTGAATTTATTATTTTTATTGTCTATTTATCGTCTCTATTAACTATTTATAGTCTATTTATTGTTTATATTCCGTTAAAAAAAATACAGTAAATGCGAGTTTGCAAACTCAATGTTGTATACCGCAAGGGTCGATATTAACTCAATCGTCTTTGTTTGTACCAAAATATTTTGAAATGTTGTTTGAAAAAGAACAAGTTAACATCTTCATAAATATTATTGGCAAGGGAAAAATTCAAATTAACTGCTGGGCTAACCTGGAGGCAAAAATGTGTAATACAGAGGAAGAATAAAAACTTAGAGGCAATAAAGTGTACCTACATTTTAGGAAATTTTGTTTGAAGCTGAAAAGAGCAAAGAGATGATTGGATTGTAAATTAAAATATTGATGCCACAAATCAACAACTGGTGATGACATATATAGCTGGGAGGAAGAGTCTTCTTCTTTTGGCTCTACAGCCCAGGGTGAACTTTGGCCACCTTAACTATCACCGACATGTGTCGGTGTCTTCTGATATGTGCCCTCGGCGACATGTGTCCAGTTTCTTACTTGTAGAGTTTTCGTATCACCCTTTACCTTATCTTTCCATATGTTCTTGGATCTGTCTCTGCCTCTTGAAGTACTGCATTGCGCTTTATAAATGGATTGGGAGCTCTTACGTTCGACATCCTAATCATGTGGCCCTCCCATCGTAGTAACTCTTGGAGTTCGTAATTCATGCGAATTCTAATTTCCCTCTCTCACCGGTACAAACATATTCCGTAGGATTGGTCTTGCAAAAACAGGAAGAGTGCTTTTGGCTAATTCTGACAGACTCTACGATTCAATTCCATAAGTTAACATTGGCCTGATCTGAGTTTTACATACTCGTAGTTTAGATTTACGTATAATATTTTTTTTATATAAAAATCTTCCGATGTGAATAAACGAGAAGGAGCTAAAGGTGAGCAAGTCCCATACAGGGATATAGAGCTAACAAGAAGAATACAAAGATATTAACTTATAATAAATGTTTGGACGCAGACTACGTAATTTTCAAATAAAAGGAGAAAATAATAAATCTTTTTTTTTTCAGAAATCTATTTTATGTAAAAATTTATGATATAAAAAATGTGTAATTTATGATATAAATGTGCGTTTATAACTCATCTTTATTGTATTTTAAATACAATGTAATAATAACTTGTTCTAAAGATGTTTCATTTGTAAACAATCAAACTTAAACAGTAAATTTTAATGAACTTGGGCGGACAAAATTGAATTAAAATTTTCTATAATACTTTGAAAGCAGGACAGATATTAATCCGGTGCATACATATTTTTCCCTAATTCTATATATTAAAAAATTCCATTAAGTGACTAAAGACAGAAACATGGTGTAGGTACCAGCATTTCTATAAACATGAATCATATTTAATTTAATAACTTGATGCGTCGCTTTCCGAGAGGACAGATGTCTCAACGGAATTGTTAATGGAACAGTGTCAGAGAATAAACGTCGAGGATTATACAAAACTAACAAAGCAACCCTCTAATTCTTCAAATAAAAATTTCCTCTACAGAAAAGAAATAGCTTGGAATCGTGAACTCGAAAGTAACCAGTTTTAAGTGAAAGCAATCTTTCAATTCAAGATCATTAACAAGACCTTCTTTTTATACAGCTCCGTGTTTCATTTTTTTCTTTTCTTAAATTACAAATAGTAATAGTTTCTACAAAGCCATCAACGCCTAAATAATTCACAGATGATTGCTGTAAAAAACGCTCCAGCCTCCGCAGATCCATCCGATAAGTGTAATTTTTTGTGGTGGGTGCGCACTGTGGGTTTTGTGTTGATGCACGTAATTCCGGATAATAACGGACTCGTGACTAAAACTAATACGGTTCATTTTTTGTTGATGCGTGCGTTTTTTAATGCGCTCGGTATCGCACGTTATTGCCATCAATCTCGAACGAAACTATTAATTACACCAATCTTGATCGACCCGCGGTTCACACTAATTAACCTGATACGATAAAAATCAACTACCTAACATTGCTCAAATAAGTTTTGGTTAGAAGCAAGTCTAACATACAATAAACATTATAAACGTGGAGATTTTAATATTAAACATAAAACAATTATTTTCTAATAAATAAAGGCTAGAGATTATACAAAATGTTAGGTAAACATGCGGCAAAAATTCAAGGCGTTATTCTAAGAATATTTTGTTTTATGATGATTTCTCAAAAACCCCTTTGTTTCGAAGATACAGTGTGAACAAAATTTGCGACTACCATATTCGATATTTGTTTAAATCATTAATGTAAATAAAAGTATGCCGTACACCAATGAGTTTATCAAGTACGAAAAATTGTTGATGATAACTTGGAACGGCTGTTTTATCTACTAACGTACAAGTAGATTTCATTTGAATACGTCTCGTCAGTGATCTTCACCGGTATCGGTCGCAGTTGTCTACATTGATTGATGTTTGGCTGTTTGACGTGCTTTTAATAGTTATTGAAGTCCTCTAGCATGTATACGAACACCGAGATGACTGACATGCATTTCATGTATGGACTTGCTGATGGAAATTCATTACAAGCTAGACGATTGTACATTGAACGGTTTCCTAGCCGTAATATCCCAAACCGAAAACATTCATCGACGTCTTTGTGAAACAGGCACATCGAAACGAAACGGAGGGCCAATAAGATTAATGATAGTACGAACGGTACAACTGGAATAGAATGTGCTGGATATGATACAGGAAGATCCAAGTACTTCTACGCGACAAATTTCCAATACTTTGAATGTAAGTCACTGGACAGTTTAGAAAATTCTTAAGGGCAATTTGTTGTATCCATACCTCATTCAACGTGTTCAGGCACTACTACCTGCTGATTATCGTCCACGTATTGCGTTATGTCAATGGCTTTTGCAAACATTAGTTCTGATCCCTCAATTCTTGACACAGATTCAGTTCACCGATGAACCCAGTTTCTCAAGAAATGCAATAAGGAATTTTCATAACAGCCATGTGTGGACAGATGAAAGTCCGTATGAGGTATGTGAAGATCACATACACATCACACTTTTAAACAGGGAAAGAAGTGAAAGTATAAGAAATACATGTGGATTAGAAGACATTAATGGCTGGATATCAAACAGATAAAAAGAGTGGAATGAACACATAAATAGGATGGACGACAGGAGAATAGTAAAAATTACTCGTGATAAATCACCACGGGGCGCAGAAGCGTAGGGCGTCCTCGAAAGAGATGGAGAGACAACTTGAATGCAGAGCAATAGGCAAGTTGACGAAGAATAAACAGGCGATTCGCCTAAATCAAGAAGGAAGAAGAAGGAGAAGTATGTGAAGATCAATTTCAACATCAGTGCTCCTTGGATGCTTTTGTTGGAATTGTGGGTGACTATCTAATTAGACCGGTATTTTTACCAGCAAGACTTACTGGAGAGATGTATTGCAACTTTTTGGAGTTTCTGCATGATGTACCATTGGCGACAAGAATTGCAATATTATTTATGTACGATGGCTGCGACAAGAATTTGGACGAATTGCGAAATCGGATAATTGCTGGTTGTAACTCAATTAGAAACAACACTGATGTGTTTGAAAGAGATCGGCACTCAATGACGAGAAGATTGAATGCTTGTATCCAGGCAGGAGGAAGTATTTTCGAACATTTATTGTAGATTGAGCTACTTTACATGTATTTTTTGATGATAAAATTTTGTTTAATAAACTGTTGCAAAGTTTGTTCACCCTGTAACTTCGAAACAAAGGGTTTTCCAGAAGTCATCATAAGACAAAATATCCCTATATTATTAAAGTATTAACGTTCGCTTACACGTAAAGAATCTGATGCTATGTTTTCTCTCCATTGTAGTCGCGGTCTTCCTAGTGGTCTTCTACCGGTCGGGGCCTGATCCCATACCAATCTAACAACTCGTCCATCCTCCTGTCTCTTTACATGGCCGGCCCATCTCAGTCTTTCCGCTTTTATCGTTCTTACAATGTCTGGTTGGTCATAAAGTTCTTCTATTTCCCTGTTTTTCCTACTCCGGTACTGTTGCGTAGTTTCATCCCTTATAAGCCCGTATATACACCGTAGTATTTTTCTCTCTGCAACTCTGAGTCTGTTTTCGTTCTTTTTTTTTCACTGTCCAGGTTTCGCAGGCGTAAGTCATAATCGGTCTTATATTGGAGTGCTATATTCTTATTTTTGTCGTCCGAGATACATTTTTTGATTTAATTATTCTCTGCAATGCAAAACAACATCGATTGACACTTTGTATTCTGTTGTTAATTTCCTTGGTCATATTATCATTGTCATATCATTTTAAACGTAGAAAATAAAGGTTTTAAAACTTTAACGGGCCGATTCCGTATGAGAAACGTTAAAAGTTAAAAGAAAAGACTTATTTTTTTGCCAATTTAATAAAACTGTTAAAATTAAATAAATAAATAATAAAGATACTAGTCTGCACTAGCATCTACATTATTTTATTTATTTATTTTTATTATTAACGGAAATAGAAAAATATTAACGGATACTTTGCAAGTTTTAACGTTTCTCTTAGAGTAAGTGGGCCAAAAATTATTACCATGAAGTTTGTAGATAATTGAACAACATCTACAGTCGGTTTATTTATTAAAACATTTTCAGGTTTTTTTTTTCTCGTTTTAAATATTTTTCTTAGACCTTTATAACTGGATTACTTATATGTGCTAGGGTTAAATATTAATAATTCGCACAAAATGTGTTTTCGGTCATTATTTAGCAAGCAGACGAGCGAGAAAGTGTTGAATAACTGACGAGACAAGCTAAAAACCGGTGAGATAAATTCAGTTTGAGAAAGTTATAATCTTCTTCTTTTATCTTAAGCTTTATACACAGCTAGGTATAGATTACTAGTCCAGACTGTTACAGTTAACTTGAATTTTTATAAATTTATAGAAAAACTAAACTATGTTGAAGATCTTTTCACAAACATACGCGCCATGTTAATGATGGTATCTGTGAAAACATTTTCGTACAAATTATTTGATTATATTTTTTAAAATGCGTACAATAAATATTGATTTTAAAAATGGCAAAAAAAATGAAAATGAAAAGTTCAGGCGAATAAGTAGGAATAATAGATATAATTTCGTATGGGACAAATAAATGAAACAAAACAACATTGTTTATCATTTTATACATTTTGTACGTACGTGAATGAATACAAGTACAAACTCAAATCACACAAAAACACGTCTATGAAATGTGAAATATCACGGAATGAATACGGAATGGACACTGACAGCTGAAATACGACGCTGTGTCGGATAAGTCAATTAAAACAATAGACGAAATAATATTAAATAGTTTTATTAATACAGCAAATTTTAGAGGCCATCATAAAACATATTCATTATGAATTTCTTCAACTTTTTGAAAAATGTCCCAACGCTGATAACAGAAAATATCCCTCCGATCACAATTAGTAACGATCACATACCAAAAACCCCCACTGAATGTACTTAGAAAACTACAACAAAGAAGAAACTTTTAAGAATCATAAATAATTTAAAAAAACAAAAACAGCTCCTTCCATGATCTACAGCCATGCAGACTAATAAAATAATACCAACACGAATTGGTTAAGCCTACAACAGACATTTTAAATTGCTATTTTGAAAAGGAAGAATTTCTGGCTACCAGTAAAAAAACTGTAATTATTGTTTTCCAAAAAAGGAAACAAATATGAAATAAATAATTATAGATCAATAACATTAATCTCAGTTTTGGTAAAAATATTAGAATATGCTATGTAAACTTAATAGGTTTCTGTCGTTCATCGAAAGAAGATATTACCCAAGGAACAACATGGTTTCAGAAGAATTAAATCTACCGTAATACGGCACAAAAACGACAATAGAGCGGAAGAAATATATTAGTAGAATACTCCAAAATAAACCAAATATTATTTATTCTTACTATGAGGAGGGGCGAAGAGAATCTGATCTTATGTAAGTTTTTCAATTGAAAAATTCGAAAAAATTTGAAAAAAGCTCAATCTGAAGTTATAGTTAATATTGCAAGTTTCGGAGATGGTGCAGATGAAAAACCACGAACTGAAATGATAAGAAGCTGTAGAAAATTAGATGATTTAGTTAAAGACCTACATACATACATTAGGTTTTAATCTATCAAGGAGTGCCACCTATCTTCGTCTTTAACCTAGATTCTTATCTACAACTCAGCGAAAAAAATGTAGTTACAGTACCGGTCAAGTTAGCTAGTGCAATGAATGATGAACACAAAAGTCCTCCAGATGCTAAATTTTGTACTGCATCTATTCGAGATATCGAGTCTCTCGCCTCAATACTTGGCCCAGCTCAAGCTTTCTTTTTGTCGTAGACGACAAAGCACATATACCAATTGGTAAAACTGCTGTAGAAAAACAAGCACCATTTCTGATGCATATGGAGTATAGAGTCCGCTTGCCAGATCACGACTGGGTTGTAGCGGAAAAACATAAATTAATACCTTCCGTTTAGTATTCGCTTCCGAGGTATTAAAATTACTCCTGAAGAAATGGGCGAACCGAAAGCAGTAACATACCTAGTGGACCTACGTACATTGCAATCAGATCAGGGAAACATTCATCATCTGCACGCACTCATAGTATAAATTTTGAGCGCCTCATGGAGTTGAAGGAAATTCAATCTTTAGCCAAAACTGAAAATAATCGCGTGAAACCAGTTGTAATCATCACTGTTGGTGGAGGACCCGATGAAAATCTACGATTTCCTCAAGTTATCCGCCATGCAATTTCTCATTTTCAAAAAAATAGATTTTGATGCTATATTTATTGTCACTAACACTCCGGGACGCAGTTGTTTCAATCGAGCCTGAATGTTGTGGAAAATTAAGAAGTAGTTTGCGAATAAGTCTACAAGATGGATTTATTCCACCTCTTCAACAAAAAGAAACTTTGGACATCCCACCTCGGACCAAATAAATGCTAATTTTTGTCACTTATTTGTGTGAGTATCTTTAAGCATTAATATTCCTAGTCGTCCAGGCTTTTTTTCAACACCATATGACTTTTATTGTCCGACTAAATTAGCCTAAAAATTCCGTACGTAATTTATGAACGGCCCTTTAGGGGCAAATGTGATCAATGGTTCCGAATATATCTCTTAAATAGAGAACAATATAAGATACCCTATGAAAATACAATTGTCACATCTACAACGAAAACGAATACTGGTGTACCGCAAGGGAGTGTGTTCGCTTCCGTGTTTTTTCAATATACATGGTGTTTTAAAAAGAATATACGTATTTCGCATGCTAATATTTATTATGCTTTAAGACATACGAATATGAAACTTTACACACATATTTACGAACCTCTCAGGTTTAGATTACAGATGATCAATATGTCCTCCATCAGCGACACGAACAATATCACACCGATACTCAAATTCCTCCCATATTCGGGCAAGCATGTCCTTCGTCACTGATGTTCTGGCAGTATGGATCCGGTTCTTCAACTCTTCCAGGTTATGTGGGAGTGGTGGTACATAAACGTTGTCTTTAACGAAACCCCAAAGGAACAAGTCACAGGATGCCAAATCCGGTGACCGTGTCCCGTCCTGTTGAAAAATTAAGTTGCTTAGTGCAGCCTCGGAAACAACGAGTTTTGTAACATAACGAGATACTGCTGACTATTAACCGTGTTGCCATCAAAAAAGAATGGGCCGTAAACGGATGATCAGGATATCTGATATATATATATATATATATATATATATATATATATATATATATATATAGGACTATATATAGGACTATATATAGGACTTTGGGCGAATCTCGTACATATTCAATGACTACATGTGGGTTCTGTAGGCCCCAAATTCGAACATGGTGTTTGTTTACCTGACCACGCTGATGGAGGACATCATTAGATCTGTAATCTAAACTTGAGAGGTTCGTAAATATGTGTGTAAAGTTTCATATTAGTATATCTTAAAATAATAAATTCGTATGTCTTAAAGTAATAAATATATGCATGCGAAATACGTATATTCTTTTTGAAGCACCCTGTATATTGCAGATCTAGTCTATCTATCTAGTCCTAGTCATCTCAAGAGAAATACAGCGCGTTTTCTATGCGGATGACTCTAGTTTCATCATATCGGAAAGATCGCGACACGCAACTAAGACTGAAACCAACAATCTCTTCAAAAATATGTACACATGGTTCTCTGCAAACAAATTATTTATAATTCCAAACACCAAGGAGGCAGAACGAAGATGCTCTCATCCTAAAAGTTAGCAATGAGCAATTGAAAAGAGCTAAATTTCTAGGGCTTCACATCAAAGAAAATTTACAATGGAATATGCATATCGACAAACTAATAAAAAAAGCTAAATAAAAAACATTCCTCTTGCGAAGTATTGGCAAAAACGTTGAAAGAGATATTTATGAATATATGCCATATGGAGATACAATGGCCATATGATATGCTAAAATTGTATGGGGATCCTGCAGAATAAATTGCGTATTCAAAGCCCAAAAGGCAATAATAAAATCTATTGTAGGAACAAATTGTACAAAATCTTGCAAAACTCGTTTCACGTGTCATCAGTTATTATGTATGGGTGTGTCTATATATGGGAGGTGGCATGTTACATATACAGAAATAAATTCAGAAAACATTTTCTAGACGCCATCTGAAACATCTCCTGATAGATGAACGTTATTTAAACATTCCTGAATATTTTAATGACTTGTGCTATTTGTAAGGGAGAGTGGTACAAAACGAGCCCTCGGGGTAAAACGATTTTACCGAATTTTGCAGCACTATGTAGTTGTTTGAGTGAAAATAGTCTTCGCCACAACGGTTTTAGCATTTTGTTAAAGCGTCATGGTGGTGTGAGCATTACAGAATATTTTGTTAAAACAAAATAAAAATTGTGTTGTTTCATGGCATTCTAAGCATTCATTCAATATGCAGTTGATTAAGTAATTTAATATAATATTAGTGTTTGCGTTAGGTTCTAATGTTGTTTAACAATATAATAAGAAATGGTCGATTGTTGATTAAATGAATACTATGAGGGATTATTTTGTTAGTTTTTTGGAGTTATGGAATTGGGATGAAACGATCCTCTCGTAGGAGGACTCACATTGCAATGTTTATTGGTTCTAGTTATAATTATCTACTCTGGATCTATGCATAGTCCCTAATTGTCCCAGCATTCATACTCATAATTTATATTCCAATTATCTTTTATGTCAGGAACAACGCCGCGGAAGAAGGTATGTAAGAAAAAGTATGCACCAAAATTGGAGGGAAATCTCCATGGTCAATGCTGTAAAACGTGGCATGCCGTATAAAACTATTTTTATTGTGGTTTGGGAGAACCTCTCACTAAACCCCCTTTTCAACTTGGCTTTTACCATGCACCACCCAATACACATTCAGTAATTGCATTTATAATGTTATCCCAGTGCTGTTCAATTTTTTAAATGATCGTTAGTGTAAACAACTGTAAACTAATAAACGCCGGCTAATTTAAATCGGAATGTCAAATTTGGATACTTTTATTATAGATAAAATCGGCAACCGGTTACACTAAAAAATAACAGCCACAACCTCTACAAACAAATAAATAAATAAATGAATTAATGAATATTTAATTCAGTCAATTTACAATTTTATCGTATTTTATACACAAATAATGTCGAAACTAAATCGGCATTGTTATTAACAACACATAATTCAAATCGATTTTGCGTAATCCTATGAAAATGAATCCACGTCGAGACAATAAATTTATAAATATTTATTATGATTACTAATACATTCGATGTTGGTGGCAGTTTGACCCGAAACAATGTATTGTTTTGCTTTTTTAAACGCTCGTCTGAATATAATTGCGTTTTGTGAATTATTGTTCAGATAAGTCTTGGAAAAGAACAATTAAACTGCAACAAATAAAATACATGGTCGTTTTAATTGGAGACAATGTTTATATTTTACGACGGGATTAGTTTGTTATTGAAATGTCGCTGTCGGGTATTATTTACGTACTTTTGTAAATTCTGGAAATTACAGATTTGTTTAATATATGATATTTAGATTTGTTTACGCACACCTCTGTGACGTGTTGGTACCGTTCCAGTATCAGTTCCAGTATCCTGTTATCAGTTTCACAACACTGTTAAGCATATATTAATTTATCTGCGTTAAATTTTCCTAAGATCAATTTTCTGCGATCAATTTTCCGGACCGGGTATATATCTAATCTAATGGACGACACAGGCGTACATATCTGGTCTAAATGGTTCTCCGTTTAAGCGTAGAAATTACTACATATTACTACATTTAATTAATAGGAGTATATATTTCTCGATCTAACTTAAATGATCTTTGAGATTGGTCATTATGTGGTGGTAAATATGCATTTGAATTTGAATTTTTATTATCATAAAGAGTTAATATGAGTGTGTGTGCGCAGTATTACAATGTTGTAAAGGTACGTTTAATTAAAAAAAAAAAAACGGAAAGAGAAAAAAATATGTTTTTAATAAATACAAAACGTATATAATAAATATTAATATTTCTTTTGTCGTCGAACGGATACGCTACGGTTATTAACCATTTCAAAACGCATTCGGAAAAAGATTTCCTTTGTTCATTAACGTTTGTTTGAGCAACGACGACGTTAAATGCTCGTGCGTTTGTCTGTCGGCAATTCGAAGACTTGTTGGAACAAGTTTGTCCGGTAGCTTTTTATTTGCACACGTATTATCCAGATATTTAATTTATTTATAAAGCACTGTCGCCTGTATAACTAGTGCAATTCAAATTATATTTCACAAAAGGAAACTCATCGTTAAACCACAAAGATTGTACTATTTATTTGTAATTTTAGAATGTATTATTCATTTACAAATATCTTTAAAAACTAATCGTTCGATGGGGTTTAACAAACCCCAATTTAAGACAGTGACATTAATAAAAGAATTGAATTTAAAAAAAAATGTACAACGAATGATTACTAATCCCTTCAACTCGTATGTCGGCATAGTGGCGACATTATATGTATACTAGTATTATGAATATGAGTACAAAGTGTTAAAAGAACTTCACTGGGAACAATTAGAAACATTTTGAATGTTCAAGAAGCACTTGTTTCTAACGCGTCTTCGCATCATTGTAAAATGTTCAACAATCCCGTATCATCATAATGATAATGATTACTAACATGTGCTTCACATGAAGTTCATGTGAAGAACATGTTGGTTCTACGAAGATTTTTTTTTAATATATATAGAATCCCTGTTAGAGTCTCCTGTGATATATTCTCCTTTCTTCAGTCTTTGAAGTCATTGTCATGCTTGATTTCAAATTAATGAACAAATTAATTGAATCAACACTCGTAACATAGAGGATAATAATTGGTCACTAAAAATAGAACACTACAGAATTACACCATCAAACCCCAATTTAAGTCATTGACAGACGTTTTGTCTGTCTAGTTCATTATGACATTGAAGGCAAGATTTTAATTTCAGATTATTTTAAGGCAGCTGTCGATGGGTCCATGCATCTTCATCGTAATGAAAATGAGACACCAGTAGTATTGCCTATTACCTACCTTTACTTGAGTACATATCATACTGCTGCCACGCATTTATGGAAATCGTTTCACACCTCATCCAAACTATTAATACCGTATGCTCAATTTGAAAGTACACGACAGCTTTTCTGTTTCTGCTTGATCCATTTCTATAAAAAAAATCCGATAATTTCTAAAACAACTGGAGCAAAAATTCCTCGATATTCTTTCTCCGATGGCCCGTTCAAAAATAATAGACCAGTGTAATTAGAGCGATCGATCCATCCGGAACTTTCTTCAACAGATCAATTCCAAAACGAACCGACTCAAATCACTTCCACCTTACACATTGTTCCGCGAAATTGCTCTCCATTCAACTTTTTCTCAGTCTCCTCAGTCTCCTCTTTTGTTTAATCATCACACAAATATAACCTTTTAAATTGAGTATATACTATCCAGTTAAAATACCAAGTCCTCATTAATTATCCTCATTGACAGATGCGCTCTGGAGAAATTAAGTCTAGTCGTGCCAATTTAGTCTTGACAGTCTAGCCTTTTCTGTCTAGTCTTCTCTGTTTAGTCTTCTATGTGTAGTCTTGTCTGTCAATTCTTGTCTGTCTAGTCTTGTCGGTCTGGTCCTGCCTGTCTGGTCTTGTCTGTCTAGTCTTGTGTGTCTAGTCTTGTCGGTCTGGTCTTGTCTGTTAGTCTTGTCTGTCTAGTCTTGTCTGTCTAGTCTTGTCTGTCTAGTCTTGTCTGTCTAGTCTTGTCTGTATAGTCTTGTCTGTCTAGTCTTGTCTGTCTAGTCTTGTCTGTCTAGTCTTGTCTGTCTAGTCTTGTCTGTCTAGTCTTGTCTATCTGTCCTCCTCGGTTGTGTAGTTGACAACATACCCGCCTTTCAATGCGGGAGACCCGAATTCGAATCCTGATCGGAAAGGCAACAACAAGGGCGGTTTTCACTAACCGTCCGGGCTGCCCACCCTGAATGAAATCAAAATATGCGATACCGGGGTGGCGCATACTAAAAGCCAAGGTGGAATAGGGGGTTTAGTGATAGTCTTGTCTGTCTAATCTTGTCTGTCTAGTCGTGTCTGTCTAGTCGTGTCTGTCTAGTCGTGTCTGTCTAGTCGTGTCTGTCTAGTCGTGTCTGTCTAGTCGTGTCTGTCTAGTCGTGTCTGTCTAGTCGTGTCTGTCTAGTCGTGTCTGTCTAGTCGTGTCTGTCTAGTCGTGTCTGTCTAGTCGTGTCTGTCTAGTCGTGTCTGTCTAGTCGTGTCTGTCTAGTCGTGTCTGTCTAGTCGTGTCTGTCTAGTCGTGTCTGTCTAGTCGTGTCTGTCTAGTCGTGTCTGTCTAGTCGTCAACGATAGATGCCCTGTCCAAAGTCATGGAGATACCTAACAAAATTAGAGAAAAGGCCTTCAAGAACCAAGAGCTCGCGGTACTTCTTACTATTGACATAGAAAATGCCTTTAATTCAGCTCCGTGGGACCTCATAATTGACGCACTAAAAACTGCGGAAATTAGCCCATATCTGATTAAGATGGTCCAGTCGTACCTCAGCAATCGATATGTCATCACAAACAGAGGCTCAAAAATAGAAACAACATGCGGTGTCCCACAGGGCTCCATTCTAGGACCTACATTATGGAACATCTTCTACAACAGCATTTTAGAACTCGACTTAGGAAAAAAAGTTACCTCTGTTGCATACGCTGACGACCTAGCAGTGATTGTTTGCGGTAGAAATAAGTCACAACTGGAAGAGTCCGCGAAAAATGCCGTAGCAATAATACACCAACAACTAACAGAATTAGGGCTTAAAATGGCACACGCGAAGACGGAAATGGTAATCCTTGTGGGTAGAAGAAAACTTAAGACTCTGTCGGTAAAAATTGGCGACGCCATAATAACGAGCAAGCCGGCAATCAAGTACCTGGGGGTATACTTAGATAGAAATACCCGTATGACTACCCACATCAAAATCAAATGCGAGAAAGTCGAGAAGTCACTAATGGCTCTGACTAGGATCACTCCAAACATCTGGGGACCGCGCGAAAGAAAACGTCGAATACTAATGTTCGCGGCGTCTTCAGCCATCTTGTACGGTGCACCCATCTGGATGCAAGCGCTTAAGCATTCTCTATATAAGAATAAACTAGAAGCCCTAAACCGAAAAATGGCAGTAAGAGTTATTTCGGCATATAGAACTGTCTCCACTGCTGCGGCAACCGCTATCGCCTCACTGCCGCCTCTCGAACTGAGAGCCAAGGAGATGGTTTACATATACCGACTTGGAAAAAACAGTAGGTCTGAGGCTAAAGATAAATGCATGGAGGAGTGGCAGCAAAGATGGGGAGAATACAATGGCTGGACCAAAAATCTTATAAAAGACGTTAGGTTGTGGAGCAGGAGAAAGTGGGGTGAAGTGGATTACTATGTTACACAGGCCGGCCTTCACTGGGCACGGTGTATTTGGAACATACCTTTACAAAATTAAAAAAAAAAGAAAACCCAATCTGCTGGTTCTGTCCGGACATTGATTCAGCCGAACACACAATTTTTCACTGTTTCAGATGGATGGACCTTCGTGAAACAGCAAATCAATTATGCGGCACAGTCATATCAACATCTAATGTGGCAGAATTGCTTCTAAGAACAGAAGCAGATTGGAACGTAATAACAGAAATGATGAGGGATATAATAAAAGCAAAAGAGAAACACGAAAGAGAAAACCGAATTTAGAAACGAGGAGGGATAAATCATCCTGAAGTAATGCCTAGGGGCGGTTTCCGGGATGTATCTTCTCCTTTTTTTTAAATATTTATTTTTTTATTTTTTAACTTTTTGAAGTCTTGTTGTCTTTTATTATTATTTTAATTAAAAAAAAAAAAGTCTTGTCTGTCTAGTCTTGTCTGTCTAGTCTTGTATGTCTAGTCTTGTCTGTCTAGTCTTGTCTGTCTAGTCTTGTCTGTCTAGTCTTGTCTGTCTAGTCTTGTCTGTCTAATCTTGTCTGTCTAGTCTTGTCTGTCTAGTCTTTTCTGTCTAATCTTGTCTGTCTAGTCTTGTCTGTCTAGTATTGTCTGTCTAGACAGACAAGACTAGACAGACAATACTAGACAGACAAGACTAGACAGACAAGACTAGACAGACAAGACTAGACAGACAAGACTAGACAGACAAGACTAGACAGACAAGATTAGACAGACAAGACTAGACAGACAAGACTAGACAGACAAGACTAGACAGACTTGTCTGTCAGTCTTGTCTGGCTAGTCTTGTCTGGCTAGTCTTGTCTGTCTAGTCTTGTCTGTCTAGTCTTGTATGTCTAGTCTTGTCTATCTAATCTTTTAATGTTTAAAGTCCTCTTGGCATTGATGAAACGACGGCTTTATCCCCCTATTTTTTTATTCGAGCTTTTTATCTGTAAACAAAATTAGATATCTCTGTGGGAGATACTACTCTAGCCACCATATGTTTGAAGTGAACACAAAGTTTATATATAAAATTCAACGTTTCTTTTTTATGAATGCGTTCTGATATATTTGATCAACTGAATATTATTACGTATTTTCCCTTATTTTCTATATTATTAGATAAAATCTACATTTAAAATATCTTTGAAATGCATGTTCAAATATAATTCGATTCGAATTATACTCAATTAGATTTATTGGCATTTGATATTTCGAAATAATGATTCATAATACAAGACAGATAAGACTAGACAGAACTACACAAACAACTATTGGCAATCAAGACTGGACAGATGACTAAACAGACAAGATTTTTGTATATTGTTGATCTTCTGTAAATGTGTTTAAATCAATGAAATGGTTTTGTTTTGTTTGCTGAAAAATTTTAAAACAAGCTAGATATGTTTTATATAACTCGATTTGCATACAACGTGCACTTTATAATCAAGGTAGGATGTGAAATGTTCATATAAAATATTCCTATAATGCGATTTCATTCTGCCTGTTTATTATGGAAATCCAAGCAGCAGGCACTAAAAAATTATATTTTTATGGACAAATTATATCGATTAACTTCAATTATCGCGCTTCCGTTTCTTGGTCATCGCATCCTTTGTAACTTATTTTCCTTTTTTTAATTCTCGGAGGTCTGGCATTCATGAATGTCTGTCGAGATGTTTAAAGCGATGGCGTTTATGAATAAATATATATGTCGGTCGGGTCAAATGTAGATACTCGGTTATCGACCCAGCTAAGTTTTAATAGACTGCAAATGGACCAGACACAGTTATAAATGAACGACTTGTGCACTTCTTTTGCCTAATCGATCGAATCTTTTACATTTTTTCACGTAATAAAACAACTTTATAATCTGCATTACCTATTTTTATAGATTTAATAACCATAAAAATATACTGTCTAGTCTGCATAAAACCGAGTTCTTTTTAGTTTCTGTCTGGAATATTTACTGGTTGGATTATGTAACTTTATCCAATCTATTTTTGGCTGAAACAGACAATATGTAGGTAGATCTAATTATAGGTTTCGAATTATGGAATCCGAACCATTCTTGTGAGGTAACTGCATTGTTCGTACCTCGCTAACAATTTCATATCTTAAGTCTACTACATACAGTTTCGAGTTTCTAGACTAATTTATGCCGCGTCATAAGACTCCTTAATCTTCTTAGAGGCACATTTTCATTTTAATGTTCGCCAAAGTCAACTAACTTTCGCAATAAGAAGTCTTAATGAACACAATCTATAAAGACAAAAGAATTTGAAATGACTTCTGACTTAATGAAGACAAAATATTTTCTTTAAAAATACTCTTTTCAACCGTATTTATATTCTTTTGAAAAGTTAATGGTTTAAAGGTCTATTTTGTGGACAAATAACAAGTTAACAAAGCTTGTTCACAGCCTTCATCTACTCTACAATTTTCATTCTAATAGGATATTTTCTATTATTATATAGCGCGGTACAGAGGTCGGCAGACCGCGGTTCGCGAGCCGCATGCGGTTTTTTTCGTAGACATTTGCGACTCAAATATCACACTTCGTTCAAGTAGCTAACTTTCGAGTTTTTTAATCAATTTTTGTATAGCTTACAGTTATTCAATACTTTGGTTTTCATATTTTCAATAATTCTGAATAAAGAACTAGGAATATGGAAGTGGATTTCTAGGAAAATTATGTCCTTTGGCTTTGAATTTGTTGACGGACAAAATGTCTTGAAGTGTCCTTGAAATGAAGTTTCCAAAATTTGGCGAGACAAACAATTGCAACAATTTCCAAAATATTTTTTGGAAATATTTGAATATATGGAACGATTTTATTTTAGGGATTTTCCAAAATTTGGTAAGACAGACTAATTCAAGTACTTCCAAAATATTTGTATTGGTATTGAATTTATAGACAAACAATGTTTCTAAGGATATTTCTAGAATTTGAAAAAGCCAATCCTTTCCAACATATTTACTGGAATGAAACATGAAACACTCAATCGCTATTCGTTCAAGTAGTCGAGTCATTTTATCGTAAATAATTCGTAAATTTGCAATAATTGTTTAACAGTATATTTTGTAACTAGGGCGAAAAGCTGTCAATTTTTCGACAGAGCGAAATTGTGCGCACGAACGAAGTGAGCACATTCGTTCGAGAGGGAAATTGACAATTTCGCCCGTGTTATAAACAATATTTTTCATTACTCATGCGAGGGGATGTGTCTTACAAGTTTGGGATCCAGGGGCCATCCAAAAAAAATTGAATAAAAAATGAAATAATTTGCTTTTTCAATTGTCTCCGGTGGTGCTTGAAATAAGTTTTAAAAATTACAGTATGCGACTGCAATCTCTACAAATTTGTATTCGTAAGGCCGCTGCAACTATTTAAACTGTAATTTTTAGCGTGAACTTTTTTCCGCGTAGAATTTACACTCATTTTAAAACGTTTTCTTTATTTTTTATTATTTTGTAATGAAAAAAAATCTGGCATTTACGTCACGTTTTTAATATCGCGGTCTTGATTGTGTTCATTTTATTTATTTGTTTATTTTAATGTAATCTAGACGATATTGAATATTTGTGCGCTTTAGCCAGGTTATGTGGAAATACAACGAGATGTAACATTTTTCGTATTAAATAATCTACGTCAAGAAGTACTTTTCGCACAAGAGTAATAAAAAGTAATTAATATTTCTTCACACTAGATTAAATTATCTACAAAATGAGATATTACACGTTACCATTTTTTTGGGAATACTGAGATGAAGCTAAATAAAACTAATTAAAAGTGTCACAGGAAAATGGCAATAGGATTGAAATACAAGTAATTTTTGAGTAAGTTAGCAGAATCTGTAAACTATATTAAATTAGCTTTAAAATGATACATCTAAGAAGTATCAATTACTTGGGTAACAATTGACGTTTGAAAATTGACTATGGAGCATACGTAACCATTTTGTAAATTCTTTATATCTCAGAAAATATTAACAATATTTAAATTAGTTAATAAAATGCTTAAACCAGATTATATTATCTACAAAATTAAATATTATATAGAAAATTGCGTTAGAATCAACTGAGATAAAAGCCAAACAAAATCGACAAAATTAGATATTATAACGGGTCTTCCAATAGGGACTTCCGAACTTTGACAGTTGGTAGCGGCCATAATGTTCTAGCTACACCTGTCGAATTGACCGTCATTTATTCAGTCTGTTTTGCCTAATTACCATGGACGGATATAGCGTTCAACAACACGTGCAAACGATAAAATTGTTTTATCAAAATGTATTCTGTTCGGGCAACGTTCCGTACACTGCGCCCATTTTAAGGTCGCCATAATCGTCCTACCGAGAGGACTATTAGTAGTGTGGTGAATAAAATTGAGTCTAGTGGTTCAGTAAACAATAAACCAACACCAGTACGACGACGAAAAGCAAGATCTGCAGAAAACATCGCCGCTGTCCGTGATAGTGTGCAAGAGAATCCGAGGCAGTCGATTTCGCGTCGCTCACAAGAACTCGGCGTTTCGCAAACCACAACTTGGCGAATTTTGCATCGTAACTTGGGCCTGCACCCATACAAAATTTAAGTGACCCAGGAGCTGAAAGTAAACGACCACAGAAAACGACGTGTGTTCTCTGAATGGGCTCTGGAGCAGTTGGAAACTAACCCTAATTTTCATCAAAAAATCATCTTCAGTTATGAGGCCCATTTCTGGATGAATGGGTATGTCAATAAACAAAATTGTCGAATTAGGGACGATACCAAACCACATGAGATCCAATAGCGCCCAATGAATCCCGAAAAAGTCACTGTTTGGTGTGGATTTTGGGCTGGTGGCGTCATCGGTCCATATTTATTTGGGAACGACGTTGGCCAGGCCATCACCGTCAACGGCGGACGCTATAGATCAATGATTACCAACTTCTATTGGTCTGAATTGGATAATATGGATACCAACGACATCTGGTTTCAACAGGACGGCGCTACGTGCCACACAGCGTTTGCCTCATTGGACATTCTGCACAAGCAATTTTAGGACATCACCTCCACGTGAGGAAATCTCACGCGGAGGTGATGTGAACTGGCCACTGAAATCGTGCGACTTGACCTCGTTACATTTTTTTCTTGTGGGGTTTTCTTAAGTGGCATGTCTATGCGAATAAGCCACAAACCACAGCGGCCTCAAAGCCAACATAACTCATGCCATGCGCCAGAATGATTTGTGCGCCAGAATCATGGAAAATTGGACATTTCGATTGCGCACAAACCAGCGAAGCCGCGGCGGACATTTGGAGGATGTTATATTCTATACATAATGGCATCGATAGGCCTTTCAAACAAATAAAAAAATTCGAAGATATCTCACTCGCACTTTGTTTTATTTAACCCTTAACCACCTGCCATACGTCTCAGGTGAGAAAATTACTGCTACTTTGGGTCTGGGAGACGTATGTCAGGTGGTTAGGTGTTAAATTTAATGATAGGAAGCGCTTAATGAAAGATACTATATAATAAAATTGCACTCAAATTAACTAAGCCAAACAAAATGATCATTTTTTAAAATTGGAAGCGTCTAAAAAAAAAATGTCGATATTTGATACTTTCGATATCCTGTTTCTTTGATAACTTGGCTCTTTTTACTTCAAATTCTGTCGACTCCTGGTCTAGTAGGTTGTTTTTACATCTAAAATATTATTTCGAATGTAGCCTTGTCTAGTCTATTGGAGAAGATATAGCGAACACTATAACACAAATTCCAAATAGGACGTGTCAATCTGTCCCTATTTCTCGGTAGGAACATTCTAAGAAAAAATACAAATGATTGTTGTGGCCCTACATTTGGCAACCAGATAAATGGATTCCGCTTAAAATGTCAGAGGGTCCTCCAAGCCCCTAAACATTGTTGTGCTTCCCGTAAATAGAGTTTAGCAGGTACGAATCAGGCTTTAAATTTAATTTTAAAGAAGAATCACAAATAAGTGAGAACGTTCGTATAGACGCTTACATTTATAAAATATAAGCAAAAAATATTGATTCGTCTCCCAGTCTGTTTGTGACATTGTCTCGTTTTGACATTATCTATTCTTTTCCGCCTAGTCTTGCCTTTTCCTTGCCTGTTTAATCTCGTCTGTCCAGTCTTGTCTGTCTAGCCATGTCTACTCTAGTCTACTCTGTCCAATCAAGTATCATATCTTTTGTAAATACTGTTTTCCCTTTTATAAGAACGTTTGTAATAACAAGTTAAGGGAAATAACGTAATCACAGGAAACGCTCGGTTGCCTTTTTCCATTAAAAACATTCCACCTGCTTTGAAAAGACTTCAAGGTGCAATTTCGGACTGGAATTAAATTGCTTAATACATTATAAGCAATAGCGAAACAGAAACAAACAAAAAAAAAACGCAAGAACGCAACAATGGCTTATTGCCAGATTTATTTTCAAAATAATTAATAAGTAGAGCGTGTTTATATAAAGGAAATAGTTGTTTTTTTGTTATCAAATTAAAACTGGGTAATTAACGAATCGTTTTGCATGGACGAGTATTGCTTGTGTTTGTTTTAAAACTCGAGCTTTGTGTCCATTTTTTTATGATTTCTTTTTTGGATTCATCGATTTTAATTAAAACTGCGGTTTATGTGTATGACGGGGCGTTAATTGAGGGAGATGATTAAAAAAAAATGCATGAAAAGTTGCATCGCTTATGGCCAGCAAAACTTAATCGAAGAGAACCAATAGAATCCTCTTCATCACAACGTTGAACGTAAATAAAATTAAATGTTTTAAAAGATTATAACGTTCATTTATCAGTTGGTAAATCTTTATCACTAAAAATAATTGTTGATGTCGTGTCATCGAGATAAAATGATAATATAAGATACACACTATTTCCTATGTAGTTTCGTTTATCAAAATTTTACTAAATTTTGTCCATTTAGTTGTGCCTATCAAGATATGCGCAACTCATTTTTGTTCCAATTAGTTTTGTCTATCAAGCGATTTGGGCAATCTAATATTGCTATTTATTTTTGTCGGTACTTACGTATTAACGATACCACCGCTATATATTGGATCGAGAATCGTATGTTGTCTTGATTTATCTGTCCGCTTCGCGATGGTCAACCTAATCTAACCGGGGTTAAAAAATAGTATTTTGCTTACTTACTATATTTTACTTAACTTACTTACTATATAAATAGTAAATACTTACTATTTATAGTAAGTATTTTGAGTTTAAAAAATGTTTTAATTTTAAATAAAATGTTTTATTTTATGATATATCATAAAAATTGTAGGTGTAGATTGGCGGAATTAAAAAATGTAGCGGTGATGGCGTTAATACGTAAGTTTTGTCTATCAAGGTTTCATATTTAAACATATAGTTTTGTCTTTTCGGGCTAACACCATAAATCTATCGTGTATGATTCGTTAAAACCGAAAGTAGTTTTCGGACAAAACTATGAATGGTTATTTTACCAACAATTCAAAAAATTTGTTTACAAAATATTCTATCACAAATCCTGTTTTTGTTCCAACAAAGTCTGAGTAATTGTTTACACTAGCTATATCTTTCTATTACAAATGTCCTCTAGTGTGAAATGACTAAGAACTCGGCAAAGCTTAATATGGAAATATTTCTGCCAATTAATTTATTAGATAGGTACGAAGATAAAAATAGACTTGAACTGACAATAACAATAATTGTAGAGACAAACTAAAATATTATCTTGTAAAATAATTTTCCAGGAAGCCCACACACATAACAACCCGTCCCCACATAAGCGTGGAAGTATTGACGCACTGTAGAGAAATCCTCCCCATGCTGACTTTTATTACCTAACGACAGAGAACCCACCGGTTTTACATCCTTTCCAAAAAGGGTCTTTATGTCTGTTCCTCGTTTACTTTTCCCTTGCCGTGAATTGTTGAAACAAAATTTTGTACAGTTGCATGAACATTTTGAGAGATTGTTTCTCAGAAAAAAAGGGGCAGGATTTTCTTTGAAGAAAATATTGGAAGCAGAAATGGAATGGGAAAGTACCTCAAATGGAAAATAATAAAAAAACATTGCCATGTTCTGTGGAGAAAATGTTAAACAATTTAAATGTAATTTAAGCAGTTTTCTTTCATATAAAAATAAAGTTATTTATGGGTTTGTATAAAATATTACTAAGCGAAATGTCAAAGAAGATATTCCTAATTTCTAAAGAAAAGAAAGGAAGGTTTTTGGTTTGGTAAACAAAGTAATTCTTAAACAAAGGTTTCAAACAAATATATTATCTTATAAGGCGGCAAGCTCTCACTTTTTTTAGCGAATCTGAAGGCCTTTATAGACAACAGATATAGCTCACAAGCACACAAAGCAATATAGCTTCATATAGGATATGCTTCATACAAAGCAAATTAAAAATGTTTTGGTCATATAATCTGTATTACCAACGAATAACTGAAGAGCTTTGGAAATTATTGATGGATCGATAAAAACAATACCAAAAAATTTAGTTTAAAAACCTTGGCATAAACAGCGTTTATGAAATTAGTTTATTGTCAGATTCACAGTCAGCAATGTCGTGTATGCTGCCTTATAATAACGTCTTGTGAGTTAAACAAACAGTTTGGGTGGGTCAAAGCAATGATTAAGGATATTATAAAACAATGATTAAAAATATTAAAGCGGGATATTAGTTCGTTGATGACCTAAAATCGATAACTTATTTCAATTTTATATGTTTTCAATAAAATGTTTGAATGTGGAATTAACTGGTGACAATAGGTCAATGAAAGAACAAACTGTATAAATTTATTACCAGGGTCGGATGGGCAACATCTTTTTTTAATCTCCGGATATGGCTAAAATTTACAATTACAGGGTGTTACGAATTTTTCCTTTAAAATTAAATAGAGCATGAGTTTATTACAAATTTTTGAATCAGATTACTATCAAAAATGGTTATTTACTATCAAAAAAACATTATTTTAGTTAAAAATGCCGGACTCCCAGTCAAGTGCATATACAGAAACTTACAACAAAATAAAAGTAAATCAAAGTCTTTTTATTCCAAGTGTAGAAATTAGGTTTGTTATAAACGATTAAAGAACTTACAACTCCATAAAAATTCTTTAAACACATGAATTTAAGAAAAAAATATTATATAAAAACTCTACTCTTTTAAACTTTATTTAATAACTTGCTTTGCTGCATAAGCATATCTATAATATTATCAGATTCAATATTACATAAAATATATTTTTCGCAAGCCATTGACATAAAAGCATCCAAGTTATTATTCGATATTGAATTCCGCAATCTATTTTTAATGTATTTTATCTTGGAAAAACTTCTTTCACATTGCACTTGATTTATTGATAACCTTAATAAATATTTGTAAGCATTTCCTACTGCAGAATATGCCTCACTGTACATATTGTACTATTGAATGACAGAATAACAGCAAAAATTGCACATTTAAGACAAGATTTACATTTTTAACACCAAAACCACCATCTCTTTCAAAATCACCGTTGCCTTCTTCGTCAGTTTCATCTGTATCTATAACTGTAACATTACTTTGACATTGTTGATTACTCTCCGCATTTGTTGTTGACGAAACTTTAAATTTATCCCAATTTTTCGTGAAACTAACCAATTCTTCTTGCAGATTTTCTTTTGTAATATTTGGGTTTTTGCTATTAAAGGTAATTTGGGTTTTTTAAGCTATTTGGTGGTACTTCTTGTTTAACTTCATCCAAATTTCTTGGTGACAATAAGACAATATCCTTATAAAGCTCACCATTATTCTTAAATCTACATTCTATAGAATTTATAATTTTATAATCGAAAATTCTATTATGGGTTTCAACTTCATAGTTTTTTCGTTTTCTTATTCTTTTCGGGAAAGGAAATTGGTATGTCGGTCTCGATTTCTTCACGGCTGTCAATTGCATCTTGTGCCCATGCGATGAACGTTTGCGTAAATGTTTGAATATCACTCATGTCGCGATTTACGGACTTTAATTGTGATGTACAATTCATAATCATTTCGTGGCATCTTAGTAAGTCTAATCCGCAAGTTTGTAAATATTTCGAGACAGAAATTTGAACAGACAAATAATTGCAAGAATTTCTAAAATATTTGATTTGGTTTTGAATTTGTGAACAGACAAATTTTCCAAAAACAAACCAATTTAAGTACTTCCAAAATATTTTTGAAGTTGCGGTGAAAAACTTTCGTGTCCTAATTATGTTGCCTTAAAGAACCAAGACAAAACATTGAAAATTTGCGTTTCAAAATCCTGTCTTAGTTGTGGTGCCTTGAGGAACCAGGACAAAATTTTGAAATCGTGTCTTAGTTGTGATGTCTTGAGGAACCAATACAAAATTTTGAAAATTCGCGTTTTAAAATCGTATCTTAGTTGTGGTGCCTTGAGGAATCAAGACAAAATTTTGAAAGTACGCGTTTCAAAATCCTGTCCTAATTATGGAACCTTGAGGAACCAATATATAATTTTGAAAAATCGTGTCCTAATTATGGAGCCCTGAGGAACCAAGACATAATTTAGAAAATTCGCGTCATAATTATGGAGCCTTAAGGAACCAAGGAATAATATGCTCAAAAACAGATTTTGAAGAAGTGATTAACGATTTTGCCCATCTCAAATCTAGAAGGGTTCCTCTTCAATCAACATAGATTTTTAAGCACTAACCTGTGAATTCTAAAAGAGGTACTTTTGTGGATTATATTATATCTATTCATTTAATGTGACTATAAAGAAATTAAAAAAATCTAGAATTTTGCTTATCTAACAAAATAGTGCCCTGTCAAAGTCATATGGGCCCCATTATCGTAATGTGCTCAGGCCGTCCCATAGGTTAAAGACGGCCCTGTGTACAAGTACATGTTTATGAATTACATGTTATGGTAGATCACGTAGACGTACTTTCAGCTACCGGCCCTGCGGGCCTCTAAGCAGCCGGCCCACCGGGAAATTTCCCGGTTCGTCTTATGGCCCATCCGCCCCTGTTTGTTACTACTAGTTTTGGCGATTTAAAATTTAATTACACCATTTCGCGATCATCAGCGTACAAATAAAAAAAGAACAGCAGGTTAGTTAAGTCAGAAACATAAAACAGCTAACCACAAATAACAGTTTGTAACAAGATTGTGTAACCATTGTTAAAAAGATTATGAATTGTAGAAAAAAATTGAAACTAATACAATTCACTAAAGATGAAGACTATTATGACATTATTTATATATTGAAATTAACAAAATAAAATTGAAACAGCTGGATTAAACAGGACACATGCATGCCACGTGCAGGCAACATGACTTGTTAGTCAAGCGGACGATACACAAAAGATTTGCCTGCTTAATCGAGCTTTTTATAATAATTTTAACAATGGTTACAATCTTGTTAAAAAAAACTGTTACTTATGTTAAGCTGTAAAAAATATTTTATGTTTCTGACTTAACTAACTATTGTTCTTTTTCTTTTTTATTTGTAGCCTGATGATGTAGCCTGGCGAAATTGTTTAATTAAATTTTAAATGGCCGAAACTAGTAGCTAATAACAAATTTAAACAGTTTTCAAAACAAACAAATTTATTGTCCTATTGTCACCAGTTAATTCCACATTCAAATATAAACCCTTATTGGACATTAATCACATAATATGTTTATTCGTTAAAATTAGAATTTCACCAAGTGCATTCCTGCCGCTCACATATTGAGCTTATTCTGTCACTCGCGTTCGTTTATGAAACGCGAAATTTTCGCTGATTTTATTTGGATGTATAAAGTTATGTTTATTTGAAGTTAGGAGAAATGATTTATTTGTAAGTAAATTAGTTCAACGCGTTAATAATAAAAAATTATGTCAATGTTGTTGATGAATTAATTATGTAATGTCATGTTATTTATCAATTTTAGTCACAGAGGATCGATTTATATACCAAAATAATATATTGATTGGACATGCGTTCGGTGAAATCCAATTCAAAAGGATACAAAATGTTTGTGACCTTCACTTCAATGATTTAAAAAATATTTTTTTTGAACATATCTTGTATAAATTACGTTTGAACTTGATTTACAGACAAAATCTTCATTTTTGATTCCATTTTTCTTGATAGCCACTGGATCCCAAACTTGTAAGATACATCCCCTCGCATGAGCAATAAGTCACACTTTAATTGTTTAACAAACTAAACATATTTTGGGATTAGTAATTCCACACATATATTTGTCTGCCTGTAATTTGAAAATCTGTTTAGGTTTTTTTACAAGGTTTTTTACAAATTTACAAAGTTTGATTTCTGTCCGTCTGTTCTGCAAAAAATCTGTTCAATTTCTACAAAAATTCAAATTTAAATTTGTGCGTTTGTAAATCAAGAACTTAAAGATTGTCTAAAATTGATATGGAATGTTGTTCTGTACGTAATTTTCAAATCTGTATAATTTGTCCAAAAAAATAAAATTTGAATTTATCTGTCTGTAAATCAAGTACAAACGTAAATGGTCTATAATTGATAGTAAATGTTTTTTTGTCAGCAATGCAATAATCCAGAGTTTCCCAAATGCCGGGTCGCGACCCGGTACCGGGCCAAGGAAAAAAAATACCGGGTCGCAAAGAAACTCAAAGAAAATTTTGCTGCTTTTTGTTTTAGTTTATTTATTTTCACGAAATCGTAAAATATAACTCAATAAAATTAAATCGACATTATTGAATAAATTAATTGTTTGCACAAATACATTATATTTTTATACTTTCTGGGAATATATCAAGCTATTCTTGGAAGAAACAATTAAAAATAAATAACGTCCCACAATGTCGCGACTTGCGAGAGAACACAAACTTAAATTATTTTGATTTTAATTGTAATATACTAGTACTTATTCATTATTCTTTGTAAACTGTTCGGCTACCAATTACCTATCATTTACGAGTTGCCTATTTCATGCAAGTTAGAACATGTAAACTGAATTTCTGATCTCATTTTCGCTTTTTGGCTTTTCTGTCAGCAGGAATATGACGCCTTTTGTGATCACATACTAGCGTGAAGCAAGCTGTTCAACACTGGTTTTTCTTAAAAATATATTTAGAAATCGATTAGACAATGATCCAGATTTAAGAATAAAATTGTCATACTTCTCTCAACACCTAAAATATTTGGTCGACGAGAAACAGCAACACTCTTCACAATAATATTTATTTTATTTATAAATACTTATATATTTCTTGTAATGCTGTTTTGCATTGTTTGTGTGCAATCTTTGTTGGAGCTTTTGTTTTACCATTAATAAAAAGATCCATTGTTTATCTTCTTTCATTTTAACAAAAACTCTTTAAGTTCTCTCATTTAACTCTTCTTTTGAACTAAAAAAAAATTTTTAGGTACTGGGTCACGAAGGAAATATATTAAAATAACCGGGTCACGAAGAAAAAAGTTTGGGAAACGCTGCAATAATCTGTTTGGTTGGTCCAAGCATTCAAAATTTCAGTTTGTCTGTCTGCAAAACAAGAGTAAACGTAAAACATTAAATCAAGAGTAAATGAAAAAATTTAAATCAAAAATAACCGTAAAAGCTACTGAAGGTTTTTTAAATTTTTCGCTTTTAAATTTCTTGTAAACACCATTAACATACATTATTTGAAAACTTCTGAATTATCTGAAAAATAATTTGCTGAAACTTACAGACTTTTATGTACTTCTACGAAATTATTCAGAAAAAATATCAATTGGGAATAATTTCACTACTTTAAATTGACTAGTTTAAATTGCAATTTGAAATATATTTGAAAATTTCTTACAATTTCTTTTTTTACAAAACTCTGCTGAATGGTATTTCAATATTGAATTAATTTTGAAAATGATTGAAAAAAAACTACTTAGAGAAGTTTTCTAAAAAATATTTAATAAACAGTTCTTTTCAGAAACTCTGTTATAAACATCTTTAAAGCACATTTTTTTCTGAATTTTTATTGTTTAAATGAAGAAATCAATAACAAAACGATTTTAAAAGTTAAAAAATGTGCAAGAGGATTTCTAACAAATATTTACCAACTTTTTAAGATGGAATTTCATTTGAAAATCTTTTATATATTTTGGTTATAAGTTTCAAATAAATATTCGAAACAATTGGGTTGTTGAATAAAAATTATCGATTTTTTTAATGTATTTTAAAACCTTATTATAAATAATTTAGATGTGCGATGCGAAAAAGTTTCAATTAATTATAAACAATTTAAAAGTGATAAAATTTTGAAAATTATCACGTGACTCCAAACGCGCCATAATAGGGAATATGCATGTTATTTTTTTTATATTTTTAATTCACTGTTTACACCGTTATGACATAGTAAAAATACGATTTGTATTATACAAATACTGTTTAAAAATGCTGTAATTAAGTAAAAAAATATTTCAAATTAACAATAAAAAAAATTGGAGCTGTTTAAACGCCGCCATTTTCGCGCGGTCTGTTGATGACGTCAATTACCACTGACAGTTCAGTCCATTGTATACTACAGCTGTTTTCATTTTTAACTAGACGTTTTTGACGTTTGTTTTCTAACCAAAAGACTGCAATGACATACAAATGTAAAAATACGGACTATATGGTATGCTACGTCACTTTCGTTTTAACCAATGGTGTTGCGTTTTACAAATTAGAATTTCTCTCGCTTAATTAGAACTTTTATTTATTTAAAGTAATTTTATAGTAATTTTAAGTATTTATAGCAATTTTAAGTATTTAAAAATATATTAATTACAAAAATAATTGTTTAGTTCAAATATCCGGTCAAGAAAGTTTCTGAAAAAAAATATGTGAACCAAATTTAAATTTTATGCATATTCCCTATTTCTTTGTGACGAAGAAAGGATGAAACTTCATTCTAACATTCAAACATAAACATTCTTTATAAAATCGTCGTTTAGGATTTTTCGGCGCACTGTTTAAAACCATTGGTTTCGACGTTTAACAATGTGGGACATTTAAAAACATTTTTTGAGTTCTTTTTATAGTACTCCTACACGATGGTACGAAACAAGCACGATAACTTTTAATATTTGACATTTAATATTTGACTTTGACATGTTTACTACAGCTGGTAGATGTTACCCATTTTACGTCACAACGGGACCGGCCTGTTTTCGGTACCGAGTTTAAAAATATATTTTCAATTTGTTATAACTTTTTAATTACAACGAAAAAAAGAAAACAAAAAATAGTTGTGTTATAAAATGTATATATGAGCTTTCGATTTATGATAAAATAAATTGATTAAAATACTCTATTCTGTGAGGCATAAAAAAGAACAAAAGCAAATCCTCGTTTTCTAAATGTTTTTATCATTTACGTTTCATTTTTTTTATTATTTTGTTTAATATATTTTAGTGCTAATCAAGTTTAATCATAAGCCAATACAATTTGGCTGATTACATTGGTTTATTAAACAATGCAAATAACAAAATCGATTAATGGTAAACCTTCATAAACTCAAATTTCTATTTATTAACATAAAAAGGATGTACCGGCAATATTAAGATTATGAAATGATGATAATTTAAACAAAGGTTAGCAAAACTATGTTTAATTATTCTAGAAAGTTAAAACAGATTTCCATTAAAAAGTAAATTGGGTATAAGATAACGAAACATTTATAAAGTTTTATTTTCAAGATTTCGAAACGTTATTTGCGTTGAGTGAATCCCAAATTTTTTTTTTTTTGTTCACTTAAATACATTTTAAAACGTTTTCTCGTTTATGATTTGTTTTTGTCTTTTTTTGTTGGAACTTTAAAACACATTAATATCTCTTTATCACTTAATACTCGATGTGTATTGTGACCTTCTCATAGCCTAACCACCTTTGTTTTATTGTGTATCCAGTGTCTACACAATAGAAAACGACGTTCACAAAAATAGATGCAATGTTTTAATAACAATATTTTGAAATCAAACAAAGAAAAGTTTCGTCGCTTTACGGAAACAGTTGATTTGGTTTACTTTACGGTTTCCCTAAAATTTTATTAGGGTATTTACAGCTACAATCTTTCTTTGTAAAAATATTATTTGGAAATTGACGAAGGCACACAAATTACTTTAGGGTGAATAACATATGCAATTTTATTTTTAATGTGGTAAAATGTGTCCTACTTTTACTTAACAAAAACAAACACAAAATTAATTACTTATTTGCCATAATTTTAACTGTAAACTGTTGTACTGGAGCGATGGCCGATTGAACAAAGTATTGCTTGTGTAAAGCTTTTTATTAGAACGAATTCAAACTCAGAGGTGGTTTCGGCAACAGTTTAATTTTCGAGCGCCGCCAAATTGCAGGACAAGTGCAAGACGAGTCGAAAAATATTGTAGCAATAATTTCACGTGAGTCGGTAAGAACAATATTAAAGAAATATTTATTCCTTCGGCCATACAAATGGCAAAAGCCGAAAAACTTTTTCCAATAGACCGAAACTCACGTTTAGAATTCAGTCGATGGATTTTGGGCAGAAGGGATAATTTACAAGTCAACAAAATAATTATGTGAGTGACGAAGAATTATGAGTGACGAAGCACATTTTCAATTGCATGGGGAGAAGAACAAACAAAATTTACGTTACTGATTTGTCGAAAACCTTCAAGTTATATTCGAAGAAGAGCTGCATTCTCAAAATGGTGTGGTATGGAAAATGCTCAGATGAAATATTGGGACCGTATATTTTTGAAGATGAAATGGGAAACGCAATAGCTGTCAATAGTGAATGTTATATGGAGATGCTACAAACGTTCATAATGGATGCCATCGCTCAACTCCGATTACCAATAAACGATATTTGATATATAAATGATAACGATATCAGCAAGATGGTACAACGCCGCAAGCATCCAACATGTCTATGGGAGTGTTACGAAAGTTCTTTCTTGGTCGTCTGATTTCCCAGCGTAAGATTCAGTTGTGGCCTCTTCGCTCTCGGGATTTGTCGGCTTTGGATTATTTTGTATGGGGTCATGTTAAATCTAAAGTCTATTAGAACCGACCTGAAACCCTGGAAGACTTAAAACGAAACATTCGACAAGCTGCTATTGGTGAGATTTCGACAGAAATGTGCCAGCGTGCGATGCAATGTTCATTGTTGCATCGATCTCAGTCATGCATCGGAGCAAACAGAGATTATCTATCGATGTAATTTTTAAGTATTAATTGTTAATTTAGGATTTAGCGTTTAGCTTGTTATTAAACTTTAGACAATGTTTAGACATGTTCAACAAAAAATTAGGTGTCCAACTTATTTCGTTTTTGGATAATTGCAGTTTAAAATCAGGACACCCATAATTCCTGTCACCCTTTATAATACATAAAATAAATGTACACATTTTATACGTTTATAAAGCTTACAATTATCGTGATTGCTAGTTTTTTATTGAAACGTGTTAATAGCAAGTATCATTATTGTTATAAATGTTATTAATTTTATGTCTAGACAGTTAAAGTTATCACTTTTATGCCTATCATGAGTTATAAATATGCATAAAAGAATCTATCTTATCATTCGTAATCAAGTATAAAATATGTTATTTTTATGACAATATTTTGGAAATGTTAAAAAGCTTACAGACATGTTAAAAAGTTCAGTACACTAAATATTTTTTTATAAATTCCCTGATATTTTTTTCTGTATAATTAAAAAAATTCATTTAATCAAAATTCAAATTTAAAAAAAAATGTAAATGTTTTTCCATGGACCTTGAGGTCGGTAGATTTTTTCATTTTTATTTTACAATAAATATTATTATTTTATTGTTTTTCCAAAGAAATTTAAAACTGTAACCTATAAATTGGCATTTGTATATTTTCTACATGGATAATATAAAAAAAAAATGTTAAAAACTTAAATGAAACTTTGTGCTGGCTGATTCATTTAAGTTTCACAAAGTTTAAACACAAAGTTCAAAATTTACAAAGTGTGATAGCAAATTTGCAACAATTTCACAAATTTTCAACAATTTTTGGAATTCTTTGATTTTTTTTAAGAAAATTCGACAAATTTAGTTTAGTTTGTTAAGAATTTTATATCATATTTTACAAATTCGCAACAATTTTGGCAAACTTGAATGAAAAATTCAATTATTTTCTACAAATTAGGACAAGATTGATGTAGTATTAATTTTTATTAAATTACATTTCAATAAATTTCAACAGTTTTAGTAAATTTGGTGTCAAAATCGTTTAAAAATTCAAATTTTGACAGGAAATTTGAAACAAATGTCATAATTTTTTGCAAATTTAAAGAAATTGAAATCTCACGTATTCTGACAGACAATTTATAATAAATTCAATGATTTTCAACAATTTTACAAAATGTCAACATCAAAATTGTTTGAAAAATTAAAACATCAGAAATATTCAGCAATCAATCAAAAAATATCAACATTTTTAGCAATTTTACTAACTTCCAATAATTTTAGCAAATTTTAACGAAAAAATTGTTTGAAAATTTAAAAATTTAATAGGAAATTCACAGCAATTTTAAATGGTATAGAATTTTAGCAAGTTTTAATAACAAAAGTGTAAATAAATTATACTAAATATTTTTAATAAATTCGCATTGTAGATTTGTTTTCTAAATCATTTAAGTAGAAATAACAAATTTATAAATAAGTAAATTTAGAACAAATCATAGCAAGTTTTTCGAAAAAAAAAAGAAAAAAGAAATTGAAATTTGGTTAAATACTCCTTCTTTCTCGAAATCTGTATCTAGATTAAAGAAAAAGAAAAAAACATTTGTTAGAAGAATATTTTGAACAAAATAATCAAAGAAAATATAATTATTTCAGTTAAATCTGTATGTAGATAAAAAAAATCATTTGATCTAAGGTCCTGCGTGGTATTAGGGAAATGTTGCAAATTTGGACAGGAAATTTGCAACAAATATCTTAATTTTTTTGCAAATTTTAAAGAAAGTGAAAATTAAATCTGAGGTATTTTGACAGGCAATTTACAATAATTTCAATGATTTTCAACAATTTTACAAAATGTCACCATCAAAATTGAATGAAAAATTAAAATTTCACAAATATTGACAGGAAATTTTCAGCAATTTTACTAACTTCCAATAAGTTTAGCAAATTTTAAAGAAAAAATTGTTTGAATTTTTTTTTACAGGAAATTCAAAGCAATTTCAAATTTTATACAATTTTAGCAAGTTTTAATAACAAAAGTTTTAATAAATTATACTAAATATTTTGAATAAATTCGCATTGTAGATTTTTTTTCTAAATAATCATTTAAGTAGCAATAACAAATTTAGAAAAACATATAAAATTGTGTTTTCAACGAAATTTAAAAGTGAATTTGTGTTTTTAAAATTAAAAAAATTTTTTTTTCCTAAATAAATAAATTTAGAACAAATCGCAGTGTTTTACGAAAAAAAAGAGGAAATTCAAATTTGGTTAAATACCCCATTCTCAAAATCTGTATCTAGATTAAAGAAAAAAAAAACATTTGTTAGAAGAATATTTTGAAGAAAATAATCAAAGAAAATCGAATTATTTCAGTTAAATCTGTATGTAGATTAAAGAGCACACCTAAGGTGGTATTAGCAAGGGAAGTAGTTGTTCAACATGATATGTGTTTTGTAGTCCTAATAAGACTTAATATTATAGAGCTACGAACGGGTTGAATATATTTATATTTCAGGCTATATTTCGCATTTAATAAATTTATTTGATAGAAGAATATGGTTAGATATAAAAAAAGTACAAAATAATCAAAGAAAATAGAATTATTTTATTTAAATCATCAACAACTATTTCATTTCTGTAAGAAATATTAAATTTCTAAAAAAATAGTTAAAAACTCAATTGAAACTTTGTGCTGAAGATTCATTTAAGTTCTCAGATTTTATACAAAAAGTTCAAATTTTACAAAGTTTGATAGCAAATTTGCAACAATTTCACAAATTTTTAACAATTTTGGTAATTTTTAACGATTAAATTTTGTTTTTTTAAATTTTACATATTTAGTTTAGTTTGTTAAGAATTTTATAACATATTTTACAAATTTGTAACAATTTTGGCAAACTTAATGAACAAAATTGTTTCGAAAATTCAATTTTACAAAGTTTAATGGAATTTTCAACAATTTTAGCAAATGTAAATGGAAAATTCAATTATTGTCTACAACTCTGGACAGGAAATTTGCAACAATTTCCACAAATTTTAATAGTTTTAGTAAAATTGGTGACAAAATCGTTGAAAAAATTAAATTTTGACAGGAAATTTGGAACAAATTTCATAATTTTTTGAAAATTTTAAAGAAATTGAAAATCAAGTCTCACGTATTTTGACCAGACAATTTACAATAATTTCAATGATCTTCAACAATTTTACAAAATGGTAACATCAAAAATATAATAATATATAAATATTAATATATATACAAATTAAAATTTCACAAATATTGACAGAAAATTTTCAGCAATTTTACTAATTAGCAATAATTTTAGCAAATGTTAACGAAAAAATTGTTTGAAAAAATAAAATTTTAACAGGAAATTCACAGCAATTTCAAATTGTATACAATTTTAGCAAGTTTTAATAACAAGTGTTAATAAATTATATTAAATATTTTTAATAAATTCGCATTGTATATTTGTTCTCTAAATAATCATTTAAGTAGAAACAACAAATTTAGAAAAACATATAAAATTGGGTTTTCAACGAAATTTAAAAATGAACTTGTGTTTTTAAAATTAAAAAAATATTTTTTTCCTAAATAAATAAATTTAGAACAAATCGCAGTGTTTTAAGAAAAAAAAAGAGAAATTCAAATTTGGTTAAATACTCCATTATCAAAATCTGTATCTAGATTAAAGAAAAAAAAACATTTGTTTGAAGAATATTTTGAAGAAAATAATCAAAGAAAATCGAATTATTTCAGTTAAATCTGTATGTAGATTAAAGAGCACACCTAAGGTGGTATTAGCAAGGGAAGTAGTTGTTCAACATGATATGTGTTTTGTAGTCCTAATAAGACTTAATATTATAGAGCTACGAACGGGTTGAATATATTTATATTTCAGGCTATATTTCGCATTTAATAAATTTATTTGATAGAAGAATATGTTAGATATAAAAAAAGTACAAAATAATCAAAGAAAATAGAATTATTTTAGTTAAATCATCAACAACTATTTCATTTCTGTAAGAAATATTAAATTTCTAAAAAAAAAGTTAAAAACTTAATTGAAACTTTGTGCTGAAGATTCATTTAAGTTTCTCAGATTTTATACAAAAAGTTCAAATTTTACAAAGTTTGTTAGCAAATTTGCAACAATTTCACAAATTTTTAACAATTTTGGTAATTTTTAACGATTAAATTTGGTTTTTTTTAAATTTTACATATTTAGTTTAGTTTGTTAAGAATTTTATAACATTTTTTACAAATTTGTAACAATTTTGGCAAACTTAATGAACAAAATTGTTTCGAAAATTCAATTTTACAAAGTTGAATGGAATTTTCAACAATTTTAGCAAATGTAAATGGAAAATTCAATTATTTTCTACACACCTGGACAGAAAATTTGCAAGAATTTCCACAAATTTTAATAGTTTTAGTAAAATTGGTGACAAAATCGTTGAAAAATTAAAATTTTGACAGGAAATTTGGAACAAATTTCATAATTTTTTGCAAATTTTAAAGAAATTGAAAATCAAGTCTCACGTATTTTGACCAGACAATTTACAATAATTTCAATGATCTTCAACAATTTTACAAAATGGTAACATCAAAAATATAATATTATATAAATATTAATATATATATACAAATTAAAATTTCACAAATATTGACAGAAAATTTTCAGCAATTTTACTAATTACCAATAATTTTAGCAAATGTTAAAGAAAAAATTGTTTGAAAAAATAAAATTTTAACAGGAAATTCACAGCAATTTCAAATTTTATACAATTTTAGCAAGTTTTAATAACAAGTGTTAATAAATTATATTAAATATTTTTAATAAATTCGCATTGTATATTTGTTTTCTAAATAATCATTTAAGTAGAAACAACAAATTTAGAAAAACATATAAAATTGGGTTTTCAACGAAATTTAAAAGTGAACTTGTGTTTTTAAAATTCACAAAATATTTTTTTCCTAAATAAATAAATAAAGAACAAAAGTAAATTTAGAAGTTTTACGGGAAAAAATAAATTTCAATTTGGTTAAATACTCCTTTCTCGAAATCTGTATCTAGATTAAAAAAAAATGTTAGAATATTTTGCAAAAAATTTAATTTTTAATAAAATGTTTTATTTTATGATTTATCATAAAATTTTAGGTGTAAATTGGCGGCATTTAAATGTAGCGGTGGTGGCGCTAATACGTAAGTACCTAGAATAATTTTAGTTAAATTATCAACAACTATTTCTGTAAGAAATATTAATATATAATAGAAATAGAAATATTAAGAAATATTAATAATTGCTAAAAAAAATGTTAAAAACTTAAATAAGGCTTTGTGCTGAAGATTCATTTTAGTTTCACATATTTTACACAAAGAATGTTATATTTTTATTAATTAATTTTACAAAGTTCTTATATCAACAATTTCACAAATTTTCAACAATTTTAGAAATTTTTAACGATTAAATTCTTTGTTTTTTTTTTAAATTTCACAAATTTAGTTTAGCTTGTTAAGTTTTTTAATTTTATAACATATTTTAGAAATTTGCAACAATTTTGGCAAACTTGAACAAAATTGTTTCGAAAATTCAATTTTACTAAGTTGGAATTTTCAACAATTTTAGCAAATTTGAATGAAACATTCAATTATTTTCTACAAATTTGGACAGGTAATCTGCAACAATTTCGTCAAATTTCAGAAGTTTTAGTAAATTTGGTGATAAAATCGTTTAAAAATTTAAAATTTTGGCAGAAAATGTTTCAAAATTCCTGCCAAAATTTCAATTTTTTTTTTTAATTTTAAAGAAATTGAAAATCAAATCTCACGTATTTTGACAGGCAATTTACAATAATTTCAATGATTTTCAGAAATTTTACAAAATGTTAACATCTGTATATTTGTTTTCTAAATAATCATTTAAGTAGAAATAACAAATTTAGAAAAATATATAAAATTGTGTTTTCAACGAAATTTAAAAATGAATTTGTGTTCTTAAAATTAACAAAATATATTTTTGTCTAAATAAATAAATTTAGAACTAATCATAGTGAGTTTTTCAAAGAAATTTAAATTTGGTTAAATACTTTGTCAAAATCTGTACCTAGATTAAATAAAAAAACATTTGTTAAAAGAATATTTTGAACAAAATAATTAAAGCAAATAGAATTGTTTCAGTTAAATCTGTATGTAAATTAATAAATATATTTGATATAATGCCCTGCGTGGTATTAGCAAGGAAGTAAGTAGCTGTTTTAACATGAGATTTGTTTTCTAGTATTAATAAGACCTAATATTATAGAGCTACGAACAGGTTGAATATATTTATATATTCAGGCTATATTTCGCCTTTAATAAGTTTATTTGATAGAAGAATATATTGGACAAAGTAATCAAAGAAAATAGAATTATTTTAGTTAAATCTAAACAACTATTTCACTAAAAAATATTACATTTCTAATAGAAAGACGTTTTGGTCGATAGCCCTTTGTAAACATTTAAACATTTTATAGAACATAGACTTTATTTTATTCCTAAGCATTGTTAGGTAAATTTTGAACAAAACCATTCATACAAATCCACATGAAAAATAAAATCGATGGTGTGAATGTAGCCAACAAGAACACACACACTCTTATTTATATCAAGTTCCTTGGAAACCTCCTAATATCTAGGGAGAGATAAGTAGATAAAACTTACGTAAAACCTGACGCTAAATATAGAAATTATAATTGAATAAACAAATAAATTCGATTTATCTCTTTATTTTTCTTGAAGAACAACTTTACTCTTTTCAAAACAAAGAGGATTGTTACAGTATAAGTGGTATCAAGGTGTTAAAATGTTATGAATGTATTTAGAAATACAACCTGTATACCTATAAATAGTATCAATTATACGTGAAATATGTTAGAAATCGCAGGTTGCAATTATCACGCTTGTAAGGAATTGAGTAACAAGACTTCATTAAAATAAACAAGGATTGTAAAATGTAGTGTTATAACTTTTGTTGCTTTAATAGATCGTTGCAGCTTTAAACAATTCTTTTTGTTTGTGCTATTGTTGTTATGCTCATTCAAAAATCAATAACAATACGAAACGAAAATAATAATATTTGGTGCATAAATTCGGAGGAAAGTATTTTATTTAAATATTTGTTTCTTACTGACCTTTTTACCATATCTGAAGCCGTTTTTAACAGTTTTCTTAAGAAGCGAACTCGAACTGAAAATACACCACTCGGATGGCCATTCACTTAACTAATTTGATTGGAACACCGACTTGTTTACAAAGTAGCTTCATGTTATTTTAAACAAATTCACTGGAATTTATTTAATCCACCACCGCACTTTTTCAAATCGATCGTGATTAGGATTAGTGAAAACGTGTAGTTAAGTCTTTAATTGATAACGTGTGTTTGCCGGCGGACACACAAAACAGATAGATAGAGACTGAATAACAATGGCGCCTGCACAGTGGGCTCGCTATACCGCCAGCAGGTCGGTGTGGTGGGGATCCTGCAGCAGTTGAGCAACGACATCAGACGAGAATTTACCGAGGTTCCAATGTAAACAATAAATCGTTTTATCTATTTTATTCTTCTAATTAAAATATTTTGACAATTATATAAATTATATTTTAGCGATATCGAAATTAGCTTATGTTTACAGAAAAGTATTTCTTTTTTCAGCAAATGTTTTATATTTTATTTCCAACATTTGAATAAAATTATTTTAATTAACTCAATTGTATTTATTATAAATGTCTATAATGTGTAAACTGAACGAATTTATAAAATATATTTATTATAATTTAATAACAGTTTTGTTAAATTTTATTAAAATTTTTGAAATTGCTCTAATTAGAGATCTAATCAGATTTAAATTTGCCGTCAAAATTTGTATTTTTCAAACAATTTTGTTGCTAAAAATTCCTAATATTGTTGAAAATTACTGAAATTATTTGGCAAGATTGTTGAACACATTGGAATTTTTCTACTTAAACTACTTTTGCGTGAAATTTGCGAAATTTTATTTTTTCATATAATTATGTTTAAAATTTGCTAAGAGAAAATTTTTGCAAATTTTTAGGAAATTGTTGCAAATTCCCGTCAAAATTTCTTTTCTTTTTCCGACAATTTTGTCCTTAAAAGTTCAAAATTAAGCCAAAAAAAGTAAAATTTTCGAAAAAATTTAAACTTTTCAACCAATAACGATAAATTAAAATATAATAAAATGTTGGTCAAATTGTTGCAAATTTTGTGATAATTTGTGAAAAAAAAATATATAAAATTTTTCAAACAATTTAGTTTAAATTAGTTAAAATTTCTGTGTGACAATTGAAAATGTTGAAGTGATATTATTAATAGCAATTTATATTATTATTATTTATTTTACATGGTTGGTCCCTTTAGGATAAGGTGACCACATTTTCATTAAGACAAAGCGGGACAAATGGGATGAAATGAGAATTATAATTTAGTTTTGAAAGCAGACCAATAATTAAAAAACAAATATATTATCTACTCACACACCAAAGTAAGCACATTAATAAATAGATTATTGTATGTGAAGGATGCCATTATTTTAATCGTGTGTAAAGTATGCAAATCGTGCGTAAAAGTCCAATGTAAATCAAATTGAGTTTCATTATTAAACGATTTCTATTTGTTGTTACTATGGCAATATCTTGCGCCTCTAAACAAAAAACGTAGACGTAGTGAAAATATATTTTCTAACGTTTATTAGAATTGAATTAACTTTTCATATTTGGAATAAAGGGTTTTCGGCCTCTCAGTCTGGATTTCTCTGGTTCTAATATAAGTTAACCTAACCATAACCGATTCTAGATTAATTCTAGGTTAACTAGATTACATCGACAACGACGAAATAGTGTACCCGTCACTGTGCGTTTTTATTAATTAGCGCGTATTCTACAATTTTCAAAATATTTTAATAAATATCAATAACACTACATTAATATATTCAAAAGATTTTTACACGTATTCCCCTAAAATCTCCTCATTTAATGTCACCCAATGAAAATTTCAGAACAAGGTGCCATTAAACGACCGGATTTTCTGAAAGAAGTTAGAAATTTTTATAATAACTGCTTGGAATATCTTGAAGAATGTACAGTTCAATTGGAGAATATTAAAAAATTTCATTGATTGACATTATAAAAGGAGATTTTATGGGAATATGTGGAAAAATCTTATATTATATATTACAGTAGATACATTTAAAATAAGAAATGCAGATATTTTCTTAAAAGCGGGACATTTTTAATAATTGGCGGGACGCGGGACTTTACTTCAAAAAGCGGGACTGTCCCGCCAAAATCGGGACGTGTGGTCACGTACTTCACACGATGCTTTATTTATAATTTGTTTGCGAAGGATCCAGGATGCTTTCATCTGTTCACTAAAGATCCTCCTCCTTTTTTCCGTCCACTTGGTACCTGATCATTTTGGTACTTCATTCTCTGGAACAACTTCCCACTTGTCAATTTTTCCTCTGTATATGTGTCGGTCCGAAATTTCTTTTGGTTGGATTTCAGCATTCAATTTATATTATTAATAACAATTTATATTATTAATAACAGTTAACAAACAGTTAACAGTTAAGCGATATTAATGACAAATAAATTTCAATTTTGTCCTTTAGTGGCAGAAGCAAAAGACTAATTGAGGCGTTTCGTATCAAAACCAGCTCAATCCACTAATTTTAACAAGTTTTTTTTGCGTAGTTTGATAGGTCTTTGTCGATACTATCATGCTACAAAGCGATTTGGAAAGAATCCGGTTTGATCCGGTCAAAAACCGGTGTCAAAAACCCGTGTTTTTTAAAACCCAGCTCAATCCATGCTTCTATTAAAGCCCACCAAAGGCCCATCTGCTTCTTACGCCAACATATCTGATCGCGAATTTGGTCAAATAGAAAAGGAGATAAAGAAGAATAATACAGTGATAGACCCCGAAGAATATACAGCAACTTTCGCTCACCAGGGAGCCACAATTTCCTTTGCTGGAAAAGTGTATGATTTTAAAGCTGCTATTTCGTTGATTTTGCGCATCACAAATCAGGGGCATTTTAAATTTTCAGCTTCTAAATCATTTCTGTTCATCAGGAATGAAATGAAAAATGACATCAAAATAAGAATTGAAGTTTTTTATAATTCGGACATTGGAGCTATCAAGAGTTAGTCGAAGAAACTAAACTATTCAGGACCTTCTTACTTCCCCTGTGGCTGTTTTATGGCGTTCCTATTGCCCCAGCAAAAATAAATGACGTTAAAAATTTGATCACTAAGCATTTTGGGGATCAGTGGATGTAAATCGAATCCCTCAAATCGTGAAGAACTACTTTCAACAAGAAAATAATTAAAAAGGCAAGGAATATGTTGCCAATGTGAACTCTGATGAAAATGCTTTTATCTAATGACATTTTTTATCTCCCTTTTTTTATTTTAAGTTATTAAGTTAATAATTCTGATTCGATGAAGTCTTTATTTCTTTTCATTACCTACCAGTAGTTTAGACCATTTTCTATATCACTGAATATTCAAAATAACAATTTATCTACATTATTATAATACATTGGATTGAAAAATTCACTATGTTTTTACCACACTTATAATATATAAAAATGCTAAGTGATAACTATGGATATGCTGGATACGCTATATGGATATAGTGTGGTAATTCAATGTAACTATTATTTACCACGTAGTAAGAGTCGCAACCATCCTACTCATTATTATAATAAATTGATTAAATTAACTCACACTTTGGATTTTACAAGCTAATACGTGAATATAATTAAGATACCACATAGATTTAATTGAAATTTGAAAGGAAAGATAAAAAAACCTCAAATTTTTGCAAACCCAGCTCAATCCAAATTATTTTTGTTCATAAATAATTATAAAATACTACTAATAAAAAACAAAAACAAGATTTCGAATCGTGCACCGAAGGTTATCCGAATGACCTTTTCATTTTTTGAAAAAATTAAATGGGCAGAGCGTGAAATGTTTTTTGGCTCTCCTGCAAAATTAAAAAAAATGGATTGAGCTGGTTTTGATACTAAACGCCTCAGTTGTAAATCAGAGGTGTCTGACCCGCAGCTCAAACATTAGATGTGTAAACAAATCCGATTTTTTAATTTATTTTTTAAATTTATTTATTGCAACGACATAAACAATAAAGAAATTTCATGAAGCCGTAAACCTTTACACATATTTTATTTCTAACAATAAGTGGAAAGGCAATATTTACAAATACTTGAAATGTGCGAATGATAAAGAAATAAAGCTTTTTGTTCTTAAGCTGTGTTGATATACTTATGGCTCAAAACTACTTAACTTCTTCCAACGTGGTCCAGAGAATAAAAAGGTTGGACAACCCTGATCTAAGTGTTTTATAGAAATAAAAACAGAATTTTAAAGAGTTACATTTCTGTCCATATATAAAACGAATTTACTTTTTTACAAACAGGAGATAAGGTATCTGGGTATAACACTAGATAGCAAACTCCTATGGAATAGACACGCTGAAGCAGCGCTAGGACAAGCCAAACGCGCTCTAATGGTGTGCAGAAATCTGGCAGAGAAATCGTGGGGTTGTAACCCCACAATTCTGCGATGGATGTACATCATGATAGTGGGACCTGCGATTACTTACGGGGCAGTTACGCGAGGAAGTAGAACCAAGCTGGCTTCCATGAGGAAGCAGCTTGAGAAGATTCAAAGACTGGTGTGTATCTGCATCACGGGGGCTATGGGGTCGTGCCCGACAGCAGCAATGGAACTGCTGCTGGATCTGACTCAGTTGCACCTTGCCGTGGAGAGTGCCGCAAGATCAGCGATTGTAATTGTAAGGTTCAGCAAGGAAGGAATAGGCAGAGGTAAAATAACACAGCCACAAAATAACACAAAATAATACAAAAAATAATACAAAATAACAGCCTCGCTGCCAAAATCCCTTGGCTGGAAGCACCAAAAGACGAAATAGTATGCAAATACCATTTCGAGAAACACTACACAGCAATGTGTAGTAATAAATCCGATTGGAGCGAATCCTCAGCATACCACATAAAGCAAAATGCTATCAAGTGGTATACAGATGGTATGAAGACAAAAGAAGGTACTGGTGCAGGCGTGTTTGGACCTCGTACCAAATACTTCGAATCCATGGGAACATTTCCAAGTATCTTCCAAGCAGAGGTATACCCAATTGAAAGATGTGCACAATTTAATCTGGACAGGAATTATCGCAAAAAAACGAATTGCTATCCTATCAGGCAGCCAAGCAGCCATCAAGGCTATCAGCTCATACACCATCAGATCCAAACTGGTATGGGACTGTGTGGGAAAGCTAAAGAGGAAGCTTGGCAGAGAAAATAAAGTAACGCTATACTGGGTACCAGGATACACTGGTATGGATGGAAACGAAGAAGCCGATCACCTAGCAAACAAGGGATCCAGTAATCCCTTTATAAGTCCGGAACTATTTTACGGTATGAGTGCGAACACCATCCACGAAAGTTTAGATGAAGAAATAAGAGAACAATGGATGAAAACCTGGAAAGGACTTTCAGGATTAAGACAATCCAAAGTAATGCTGGGATCTGTTAACAAAAAAAGAACAAAAGCTTGCCTGAAGCTAAACAAGAACAAGCTTAAAATTATGGCCGGAGTCCTGACGGGACACTGCAGACTTAGAAAACACCTCAAGACCCTAGCTTCAGCAGAGGAAACTCCCATACACCTGCTCAAAGACTGCGGAGTACTGCTCCGCAAGAGGCAAATGTATATTGTGGCTCACTGCTTGAACGCAGAGGAGTTGCAATCCTTGAATCACACCCAGATCCTGAAATTCCTAAAGGAATCGAGACTTGACGAGGCGATCTAATTGGGTAAGTATACCAGCGTTTAGAGGAAAAAGGTGGGGTGCAACAGATCTAAGAAGGTCGCAGTAGAAGTCGTCACCACCAAAATTACAATCTACATCTACAAGCATATTTTCCTTATTAACCAAAGGTGTTTTTAACGTTTAAAGAAGTATCTAAATGTAAATTCACAATAATTATGGTTTTCAATAGATTCTGTTGTCTTTCTAATGAATTTGAACGAAATCTTTAAGTAAATGATGTTTACACACTGATTTTTTAACCGATTGGGTTTTGAAAATTGAAAAAACAGAATTTGTAAAAGTGAATGAAATATTTATTTGGGCCGATAAATGAATGCCTGCCATTTACTTTTTAAAAATTATTTAATGTAAATGTACAATCCATCCGTGGACTCCAATTTTGGCATACTTTTTCCAGCATTTCAACCGGTATCTCACCAATGGCAGCTGTAATGTTGTCTTCCTGGGCTCGAATTTTGGCTGGCTTATCTCTGCACACAAGAGACTTCACGTATATATCCCCACAAAAAATAGTTTATTAAGGTAAAATCGCATGATCCTGGCGGCCAATGGACTGCTCCAAAACGTGAGATTAATTGCTCACCTCCCAATAGGTTCCTGGTAGGTTCATCAAAAGTGTGCATGTGGCACCGTCTTGCTGAAACCTCATGTCAATCAAGTCCAATTCTTCCATTTTGGGCAAATAAAGTCGGCAATCATCGCACGGTACCTTGCGACTTTGACTGTAACGTTGCGACATTGACTGTAACGTTGCGATTTACATCGTTCTTGAAGAAGTACGGTCCAATAATGCCGCCACCCCACAAACCGCACTAAACAGTGCATCTTTCAGGGTGCATTGGCAGCTCTTGAACTACCTCTGGCTGCTATTCACGCCAAATTCGGCAATTCTGTTTGTTAACGTACTCATTGAGCAAAAAATGAGCTTTGTCGCTGAAGACAATTTTTCGATAGAAAAATTAATCTTCATCCAACTTTCCTGAGGCCCATTCACCAAAAAAACGACGTTATGGTACGTCACCTGGCTTCAGTTCTTGCAGCAGCTGTATTTTGTATGGTTTCATACCAAAGTCCTTACGTAAAATCTTCCAGGTGGGCGAATAACACAAGCTCAATTGTTGACAATTTCGACGGATTGACATATTGCGATCTTCATTGACACTGGCCGATATAGCAGCAATATTTTCCTCGATGCGCACTCTTTGCATACGAGTTGGTGGATTAATGTCCAATAAAGTGAAACTGGTGCGAAATTTGGTCACAACAGCTTTAATAGCGGTTTATGGCGATCATTAAATGTACGTAATTTACGAAACACATTTCTCATACAGCACGAATTTTGATAATAAAATGCAATGATTTGCAAACGTTGTTCGTTTGTTAGGCCGCACTACGGTTTTTTCCCGCGAGCGGTAACCACTATAACCGCGAAACCGCTCGAGAAACACACAGTGCGCTATGGGAAAAATTAGTCGCGGGAAAAAAACGCAAGTGAGGCCGCTTGTATTAGCTTACATGAGTCACAAAGTCAGGCGACTAAAAAGCGCGGCGGTTTAGCCGTAGTGCGGCCTAGGCCTTAATCTATTCATGCTGAAGGCCGAGCCCGCACTACGGTTTTTTCCCGCGAGCGGTAACCGCTGTAACCGCGAAACCGCTCGAGAAACACACAGTGCGCTATGGGAAAAAATAGTCGCGCGAAAAACCCGCAAATGAGGCCGCTTGTATTAGCTTACTTGTGTCACAAAATCACGCTATTAAAAACCGCGGCGGTTTAGCCGTAGTGCGGTCTAGACCGAAATGGCAAACCTTAGGCCGAGGCCGCACTACGGTTTTTTCCCGTGAGCGGTAACCGCTATAACCGCGAAACCGCTCCAGAAACACACAGTACGCTATGGGAAAAATCAGTCGCGGGAAAAAATCTCAAGTGAGGCCGCTTGTATTAGCTCACTTGAGTCACAAAATCACGCGATTAAAAACCGCGGCGGTTTAGGCGTAGTGCGGCCTAGGCCTTACTTGAGTCACAAAATCACGTGATTAAAAACCGCGGCGGTTTAGCCGTAGTGCGGCCTAGGCCGTACTGTGTGTTTCTTGAGCCGTTCCGCGGTTATAGCGGTTACCGGTCGCGGGAAAAAAACGTGGTGCGGCCTCGGCCTTACTGAGCATTTTTGACATTGCCACATGTCACGAATCTTTTTTTTACACGGAAAAAATTTACACTGAAAAAGCAAATGGCAAAAAATCACCCGTTACAATAACAAATCAATCTGATTAAAAACATAAAGATTTATAAACATTTATTCATTTGTAATGTTTATGTATTTCAAAAACTAAACATCTACAAACTAAACAAAATATTTTTGAAATACAGAGATAATAATTATTTATAAAATCAATTTATTACATTACTTACAATTTCCTCTTCCTTGAAAAATTCAATCTGTTGTTGTTGGTCTTACATAAAGACAGTTTAACTTGCAGTTCTAAAATTTGATTTTCATACCCGTTCATATTGAAATTATTGAGACAACTAAAGTTTCTCGTCTTGCAAAATCCATTTTTAAATAGCTTCTTGCTGGTTTATTCGCGAGTTTTAACTTGAAAACGTTCATTTAACTTCAAGTTGGGACTTGCAGAATTTAGTCGAAAACGTTTAAACAAGTCCGTGAATTAATTTAGAAAAAGATTTAGATTTTGCAAAGCATTAATAATAATAAAATTAATAAATATACTAAAAGAAAATAAGATTTTTAAAAAAAGATTGTTCAAGTAATCAAATTTTATTTATTAATTCATCAGAATAATTCATTAATAAAAAATAAATTAGTTTTAAGCTGATTAATTTTGATATAAAATAGAAAATTGTTAACCATCGTTTTGTATTATAATTAATTTTCTCATGAATGTTGTACCATTGTACTATTCTTGTATATTGTACCAATTTTTCCCGAAGGAGCCTATAAGGTATTACTAGTAGAAAATTGTTCATTTTCATACAGGAAACGTATGAAAACTTTAGTTTCATACGTTAATTAAAACATCATTCATTAATAATAAATTAGTAAGTTTTAAGCTCAATTATTTTATTAATTTTTATCAATTTATTTTGTTATAAAATAGAGAATTTTCATCCAGAATCCAAAATGATAAATACATTAATTCATACAAAAGAACAAATCATGAGACATTCGTTTTCTATAATTATTACAATTATAAGACAACATAGAAATAATTCTTAGAAATTTTCTATATTCCTTTAAATGACAATAACATAATATATAATAAATGACTTTAAACAACGCGCGACTAAATAATGCATCGAAAATATCACAGCAACGTAATGCAATATCACAATGTGAAAATATCACATCCTAATCATTATTTTCATATATTTTAGTATGTGATATTTTTTTGTTGCGTGTTTTTATATCGCTGTGATATTTTCGACGCGTTGTTTATTCGTGCATTGAAATGTCAGAACATCATTTTAAATCACGTTTTCAAACAACCGGTTATATTACCAACTTAAATTCACGTTTTTTTTTAATTTACGATTTGGTCTTCTTGCATACATTCTCTTTACTTTCGTACTTTCTCTTCGGGCTTTGTTTGCCTACATCTTCTTCTTCACATTCCTCTTCTTCGTCTGAAATTAAACATATAAATTGAAAATCTAGGAATTATAAGTAACCTAACCTGGAGATGCGTCGTCGGAACTTTCTAAACCGACCATCTCAGTGAGTGCCTCATTAACTTCTTTTTGCAGATCCTTTAAAATGGCGATGTACTGCGATAGATTAAGAGATTTAAAATCGATGTTTTCATATTTTTCTTTGAAAACTTTTTTATTTTTACGTATTTTGAAGGTTAAAACTCGTTCATCTCCCATCATGTTACTAATCGGTAGTCTAGTCGAGTATACTTCAGCGATGTTATGACTTTTGCACAAACGCTTTAGACAGACAATTTTCAATCGAAATTTAAAAAAAACGATCTACTTGGTGTTATTACTTTTATCATATCACGATTGATACAAATTAAATTTGGGATTGTCTAAACCAGGGGCGTCCAAACTTTTGATCACCACGTGCTACTTTTTTTTAACCGTAGGCGGCCGTTTACTCACATCAAAGTGATCATAAGAAAAGTTGTAATTTAAAGGCAAAATAAGTTTAAATTTAAAATAAATATAGATAATACTAATTCATATTCAATATGAAGTTATTTTAATATGACAAAATAATGATTTCTTCTCACAAGCTTTATAAATAAAATAATTTTTGGTTTTATTTTCTTATTAGTGCGAACAATCTTATTGCAAATGCATATTAAATGTGCATTATTTTTATGTCGTATCGGAGTATGCGCTAGAAACATGACATTGCATCCTTTCGGCAAGCTATTCATATTGTGTTTTTATTTGCCCTAAAGCTCTAAGAATACTGTGGCTTTGTGACCTATTGTGACATTTCCCCAAAATGTTCCATTCATGCAAACAGATCCAGCCCTCTATTAAGTCTAGCAGTCTATGTGCCATGTTGTTCACGGGAATCTCATTTGCTGTAATGTTAAACTCGTGTCTCCTACGTGCAATTGCTTGACAATAGAAGATTATATGAGAGGTAGTTTCATCCTCTTCATTGCATTGTCTGTAGTGGTTCATCTCTCCAGATCCCCATTGTGTGGAGAAGTTCTCGTAGAGGGCAGTGAACTGTAAATAGACCGACCACAATTCTGTGGTCGGCGCTTAAAAGACTTAAGTACAGTTTAGCCATTTATGACCTTTTAAGCGCCGACCACAGAATTGTGATCTGCTCCCTTGTCAGTTTAGCAGTTAAAGAAATCGATGATTTTTTAGCATTCGTTTGCTATGTTTCTGATCATTAGTTTTATCCCACTGTAGCCAGTGCTTAGTAGCTACCCATTCACAGATTTTGTTATCTGCTATGGTTTTGGTAATGTAGGAGTCGCAGCTAGCACTGATGTTTGCATTGTTACCACCATCCTTTACTAACTTGTCCACCATTTCCTTTCCTTCCAGTCCCATATGGCTGGGTACCCAAGCAAGTGTGACCTTTTGTGTCTTGCCAGAGGTTCTGGAGGCAGTTCCAAGTTGTACCTCCTGTGTGCTTGGGTACCTCCTGTGCTCACGGAACAAAAAATAAAGAAAATAGTCTTCAACTTGCTGCTCAACATCTCGCAAGACATCGAGCAACAAGTGGACATAGAGATAGGTACTTATACAGAATCCTCACAGGAGATGAGAAATGGCGTTTTTACGTCAATGTGAAGTAGAGAAAGGAGTGGACGACTCCATGAGTTACGCCGAATCCGAGACTCAAGCAAGACCTCCACCCAAAGAAGACCATGATCTGCGTTTGGTGGGATTGCGAGGGTCCGTTGAACTGGGAAATGCTCGAGAATAACAGAACGGTTGATATGAATCTCTATATAGCTCAACTGCACCGTGGGAATGAGGCTATTCAACAGAAAAGACCCAATCGACGAGGCCATATAGTTATACTGCTTCACGACAATTAAAGCCACTATCCAAGAACTCGAATGAGAGGCTCTTCAACATCTTTATTAACCCTCGCCAATGATGAAGACCTTAAAAACTGGCAAAACAACTACTTCGAGACAGACCTGACGATTTTTGGCGAAACGGCATCAACAAATTGGTTGATAGGTGGAAGCAGTTTGTAAACAACAACGGAGAATATGTAGTTGATAAATTTGTATGTGTTGTTGCTTTCAATAAAACTTTATAAGAAATAAACTCTACGAATATATTCGCCAACCCATTATCTTATAGTCACATTTTCGAATTGTTTTAAATTTCCTTTCCTCAATTGTGCTTCTATGAATATAAGTTTCCTCTTGATTGCAATCATTCGCTAACCATTTTATTCAATGTTTTGTTCTTTCCTTGAAATTTCAAATTTAATTCTTTAAGCTTTCCTGTAATGTCAGAGAGAAAAGCAAGATCACATACCCACGTATCATCTTCCAATTGAAGATATGATTTATTAACAATTGTCATAAATTCTTTTATTTCAGGCAAAAAATCCAAGAATCTTTTTAAAAATTTAGCACGGCTTAGAAACCTTACGTCAGTGTGTAATAGTAGTTATCCAGAATTCTCCAAAATCAGATTCACAATCCTCTACTCATGCTCTGAATCTTCGTCTTTACAAATTGCTTGCACAGCTAGAATTATTTTGAATACGAAATGCATGACATCATCTGAATTTAATATTTTTGAACACAATACCTGCTGATGGATAATGCAATAATAGTTGGTAAAACTTGGAATATCATCATTATTTTTACAAAGAGTTATACAATAAATCCATTATGAATCCCAACCACAGAAGGAGTCCATCAGTCGTAATCGATACCATGTGTACGTATGAAAAATTCTGTTTTAGCAATAAACGACCTAAATGAACTATATATATTTTGAACTCTCGTGTTTCTCATCATCGTTAAAATTGTTAGCAGTTCTTCTCGAACAGACATATCTTGGAAACAAATTCGAATATACATAGCTGTGTGGTACCAGTCAGATCCATTGAGTTGTCGAATTCTAAGGATGTTGTAAGGATAGGCAGGTTGCATTCAATAACATTTTCTTTCAGAATCTCTTGTAAATTTTTACTCATCGCTTCTGTTCTACGCATAAAGGTCGATTCCCATATGCGCGACGTCGTGCGACATCGCCTGTCAAATAATAATTACATTGTTTTAAATGGGCACGACGCGTAGCCATAGTGAGAACGTGCCCATTTAAAACATTGTAATCATTATTTGACAGGCGATGTCGCGTGACGTTGCGTATCTGAGTGGCGCGTATATGAGAATCGGAACTTAAGTGTTTCTCGACAGCCACATTTCTTCAATTGAAGCAATTATTTCAGATTTATTGTTAAATTTTTGAAATAATAATTCTTCTGCTTTAATAAAACTCCCCTTTCATATTTCGCCGTCTTCAAAAGGCTTATGTTTAATAGTAAAATTTCGACTAACTTGAATTAAGCCATGGTGGCTGTTTTCGACATCGTACTTAATCTCGCAAAAAATGACGCATATTTAATTGTCATTAATTCTTGCACTTTTGGTTTGTACAACTCCGTCCCAAAAAGATTAATGTACTAATAAAGTAGATTAATGTACTAATGAAGTAGATTAATGTACTAATCATTAATCTCATATTGTTTCTCGACTGATCTAAGGTTTCTTTTAAGATTAGCCCTTTTTGGAAATGCTCTGCTTGAAAGACAAATAATGCAAATCCTTTTTTATTACTCATGCGGGATAAGTACTATCTTGGCACCCGTTTTTTAGTGCGACAAATGGCTATTTGTCAATTCAATTATTACCACATATGCCACATAACATAACTTCAATAAAAATCGTCGTTACACTAAAAAAAAACAAATGAATAAATAAAATAAACACAATCAAAGCCTCAATATTAAAAAAGTGACGTGAAAGTGACAGAATTTTTTTTCATTTTAAAATAAAAATTTAAGAAAACGTTTAATATAAGTGTAAATTCTATGGTGATACCGGAAACTGATGAGAGTTCTTATGGCGAATCCACACCACCGGAGACAATTGAAAAAGCAGATTATTCATTTTTGGTTCTATTGTTTTTTGTTGGCCCGTGGACACCAAACCAAACTTGTAAGATACGTCCCCTCGCATGAGTAATAAAAATATTATCTGCAACTCATGCGGTATTGTAATTTGCCCTCTCGAGCGCACCGGCATAAGAACAAAGAGAGCTTTAATGGGCAAATACCAACTTACCGCCCTAGTTGCACAATATACTATATAATCGTGAAAAAAAAATCCTGTTCTCATTCCTCATTATAGCTAAATATTTTCGGCCTCTTGGAACTTGTGGTCGAATAACTCATTGCGCGTCAAAGAATGAAACTAAAATAAATTGAATTTATTATAAATAAAATAAAGAAGTATGGAAATTAAAGCAGAACCTTATATGAAATGATGCCTACTGTCACAACTGATCATTTTCTTTGGTATCGATCAAACACGTCATAACTGAATCGTATTAAATAACCACTGAAGGCAAAGAATATCACTACCAAGAGCTAAAACGATCACACACACATCCGCTATGAACTACGGTCGCCACGCGAGTTTATATACTTGCTTGACCCGTCGGGATAATAATCCGCTAACTTGGAGATTGTAACACGTTGTCTCTGTCGCAAGGCTTGTCTTGCACTATTTGTGAGTCGAGGTGCATCAGACGTACTCACATCAGATACACGGACGACTAGGAATAGATACGCGGGCGACTAGGAATAGTTACACGGTCGAGTGGTAAGTGGACGCATTGACCTGTTCCTGGTCTATACAATTTGGATTTGTTGCAAATTAAAAAAAAATAAGCAAGACCTATGTTATATTTACATACAAGCTTATATCTATAAAGGAATATAGAATTCTGAAGAAAACAAAAGCGTTTAAAATACTTCAAATAATTCAAAGAAAAATCATATATCATAAAACAAAATAATAAAACAAGCAATCAATACCTGAAGTCAAAGTATAATAACGATCATTTACCTAATTCTCTTACATACTGCGATTGTAAAATTACAAAAACACAATTCCATTAATAAAAAGTAAATATTTTGTACCAATATTTTTCCAAAAAAATCATTTATGAAACATAAAAGCTACAAGTAACACAACTGCATAAAAAAGACACTAATTTTAATAACTATAACCACTTCCATAACCACCCCATTGGTTATATCCACTGTAATTTCCCTGATACTGTTGCCAGTTTCCATACTGATATTGATCCGATTGACTATATTGGGGATACTGACTATAAGCTCCTTGCTGAGAGCTTCCATACTGATATGAATTTGCTGAATTTCCATAGCCACTATAATTATTATAAGAGTTTGATGAGGAAGTAGTTGAAACAATATTTTTGTCTTTCTTTGCAGCATCTGCTTTTGAATCCTTTTTCTTATTCTCTTTACTAGTCTTAACATACTTTTGGTAATCATCGTACGCTTTTTGAACACACTGAATATCTGATCCAAAGTCTTCTAAAAATTCCAACTTTCGTTGAGCGAACATTACTTTTTGATCGATATCAGCACTTTCTTTCTCTAGAAAAGCATCTATATGCTTTAAGATTTCTTCTTGATTCAATCCGTCTTTGTGTAAAGTTACATCAATTAACTGAAGATACAGTCTTGGGTTATTAGGATCCTTGGTAATTGCCCCATTAAGAATTTCAATAGCCTTATCAATATCTTTAAGAATTTTCAAGGTAAATCTACAATATTTAATTGCCAAGTTTGTGGAAATTATCTTATTTTTGGAGTTATTTATGTAATGTTCATAAAGTTGACAACATTTCTCATTATCTCCTCTCCTTCTCTCCAAGTTTATTCTTCTGTATGCAACCTGAAAATACTCGAATTTAAAAAAAAATCTTAAAAAGAACATATTTATAACATGTGCTTCTATTTTCAGATGGCCCATGTGTTAGTTCTCCAAAGAAATTATACAGAACCACATCAGGATAACACCATGACCTGGTCTTAGGCATAATCATCATAAAATTGATATAATGCATCAAGTCAAATAAAAAAAATACCTGTAGTAAGTTAGGTACACTTTTATCAAGATTCTGAAGAATTTCGGCTGCTTTATTGAAATTCTTTATTGATTCTTCAAACATAGCCCACTGTAAATGAACACTAGGTTTTTTTAGGTGATGGATTGTGCAAGCTCTTTCATAAACATCTTTAATCTTGCTCTGTAAATCTTCATCTTGTAAGCCTTGTAGATAGTGAACAAACTGTAAAATATAAATTAAAGAATAAACTGCAATATTATTTAAAGAAAACTTACTCTCAACCAAAATTCCTCATACAACGCACAAGCAATTAAACATCTTTCAAATAAAACTACAATTCGCAATTTATCTCCCTGCGCAGTTTCAAAGTCTAAATATTCCTGCCAGTTTTTCAATTGACATCTTTCTAACGGCTTAACATGGAAATATGGTCTTTTAATCTGAAATTAAGAAGAAAAAAGTCATAAATAAATTAATAGATATTGGAATCATTTATGGAAAAAAATATATTTGGTTTTTCAGATGGCCCTTGCGAAATATCTTCATAAAAAGGTTGCAGAATCACATTAGGACAACGCCTTAACATGATCAGAAACAAAATCATCATAAAAGATACCAAATGGAACAAAAAAAAAAAAATTAGATACTAACTCCTTCCTCAAAATTCCATCTAGCAGTTACAGCGACTGATGTATTTTTATGGATTTTTCTTCTAATTGAGACTATTCTCTCTCTAATTGCTTTAGTCTCTTCATCAGTGTTCTAAAAATATTAAGCAATAAATGGAAGCTTTTTAAATTAATCCAGTAATCTTTACCTCTTCAGTATCTTCACCAGGTGGAATATCAGGATTATCAGCAACTTCTGCAGCATCTTGTTTCAACATATTTTTGACTTCCTTTCTCAATGCCAAAAATTCATCCACTTCCAAAATTTTATTGGGAGGATTTGAAACTACATGTTCTTGGAAACTAAATAGAAGTATAATTACTATATAGTATAATGTCAATATTTAATAAGGATAGAAAAGTATATATAATATTTGGAAACAATGGAGTAACATTATATAATATATTTACTTATCAAAATGTTGTAGGTATCCTTGTGTGGGCGTAGCAAGTAATCTTTCATATATTAAAGTCGCGTTAAGTAATCTCTTGCAGTCCGTTTCCCATTTGATATAGTTCTCCCAAAGCCTATCGGATCGGAACTCAAGACCACAGGCAGTTAATGATCTTTCGAATTGAGATCTTATGAATTCCTCTTCGTCCGGTTTTGCCGTTCGTACATATGTGAGATAATGGATCCAAAGATCGACGGAAAGTGGGATGGCTTTCAATCCGCGCTCAAAGACCTTCACATAAAAATCATTAGAGATGACAGATAAAATGGAACAGTATATAGATTGGTGCAGGATTCTTCGAAAGTAATGGAAGAAACACGCACCAAATTAAGCTGGAAATAAAATATTGTTATTATATAATGTGACCTAAGTTATTTTGTACCGATATTGTATTCGTACGACATTATTATATGTTCCTTACATTGCTCTAGTTAACTGGAGGTTTCCATCGTCGGCGCCAAAATCTCCAATACCAAAAGAGCCCTTGCTTATTGATATCTGAATTGCTAATATTCTCATATTACGTATTTATATATACAGAAATTATAAATACACATCAATTAATATATAACCTAACAGAGTACAGACTTAAATAACATACAATAGACTTGTTTAATAAGTAATAATATATATGTATAAAATTATTATAATGGAAGTTAGTAGTGCAGACGCCGCCGAGCTGTGGGGATTGCAAAATAATTACTAAATTTTTATATTATACTTAAAATACTTTACTGCAAACTACTTTACATACCTCTTCGCATTTTTTCTTGTTGCCTTTTCGTTTTTCGTAATCCGCGTATTTCCTCCAGTAACCATAACAATATGGATAATGGGACAGAAAAGCATCATAAGCTTCACGCGCTGCTTCCATATCATTCTAAAAAGTAAATAATTAAAAAATTACACCATAACAGTTAAAAAGGCTCAATATTACCTCTTGATCAACATATTGCAACAAGTAAGTCCAACCAGTGAAATCAGATGGGTCATCATTAACTGCTTTCCAATATTTATCTAATTCCGGCAGTTTTTTCGACTTTTCTGTATCTTCTGCATCATCGGATTTTTCTAGTGCAGGCTTCTTAGCGGCAGATTCACTTTCTGAAGTCGGTGAACCAGGATCATAGTCATCACCTTCAGGTAATTTTCTTTTGTTTGATTCCTTTTTAACAGTCTCTAATTCTTCTTCAGAAACCACCTATATAAAAAATATTTTAAAAAAAATGTTAATAAGTCTAGTATAATACATAAATTTTAGTATAATACAAATTTTACTATAATACAAAAACAGACAAACATTGTTCCAAAAATTGATAATATAGTAGAGTATAAATTTATTTTTTTACCTCTGTATCTGCTGGTAGTTCAGCCCTTTTGGGTCCTGGAAGCTCTTCGTCAGAAACTTCTTCAGTTTCAGGAACCTTAACTGCTTGGACAGTAGGCAATTCATCTTCAGAAATATTTTCAGCATCTGGATCAGCAACAAGAGCCAAAGTTTCAGATGTGTCTTCTTTCTTTTCTGTAATCTCATCCACGTCCATGCTTTCATTCCCGTTTTCTTCTTTTGCATCTGTTGTCTGTTCAGATTCCATGTTTTCTATCAATGGAGGTGGTGGAGCTTCTAAATCTTTCTCACTGTCATTTGTGTCTGATGGTAATAAAGCATCTTGGCCATTAGCCTCCTATAGAAATATACATTAGTATATGTTGTAAATACTAATAGTGTATGACATATTTTTAATGGGAAGGTTAAATATTAGTATCTTTAAAATTACTTATCAGCACTTGTATTTTCAAAAGACCTTATAAATAGGTCAGATAAAATATCAATAACTGATCGTTTTATTTTGTCATAGGCTGAAAGACAAATTATAACTTACTTACAGAGTCCTATTTTATGCAAAATATTAATAAGAATTTTAATAATATAACAAATATGTATTATCATAGTTATTCCTCAAATGTCAAAAAACTTAATTTTTAAAATCTCACCCAGAAACACCGAAAATTTTCATTTACTATTTTTTTACATTACAGTTTTTTACACATCCTGTTAAATTGGCAGGACCAACGAGGAAAAGCAAATTCCGCGGCGGCACATAATAATCCGCTTTTTATCCGCGATAAAAAAAACGATTGTATATAATTAACGATTAACGATTGTATATAAATAAAAAATTCCCGCACTTCCCATTTCACGGGAAAATGGGGTCCCGCTAAATTAACAGAAAGTTAGCGGGACCCACCTTAAAAATTATTATTTTCAGGAAATAAATGCAACGAATTATCCGCGTATCCGCAAACAAATGCCGCGAGAGAAAAAAATCCGCGTTTTTCATTTCCCGGTAAAATTCATGAAAGTTTTTGTCCGGCCGAATCGCCACACTAGCCGCGCGCGTCCCCTGCTTTCTTTATTATTTCTATTGGCCCGTTCAAAGTCGCATCGGCGGCGAAATGCTAGGGCCTTTCAAAGATGCGGGCGGCATGCAAGGTCCTTTCAAAGGTGCAAGTGGCATGTTAAGGCACTTTCAAAGACGCAATGGGCATGTTAGGTCTTTTCAAATATGAAATGTTCTTATTGGTTGCCTTCCTTCCACCTATGGCGGGGTGAGAGGGCAGTTGCAGTTAGTGGAGGTATTTTATTTGGGCACGAATGCTATACAAATCTTACTGCTTATGAATGGGTCGACTTGAAAAAGTGAATTGCAAAATTAAAGCCATTTGAAGAAATTACAAAGGGGTTAAGTGGTGCTACTGTAACAATTGCATCGGTGATCTCATGAATCAATACACTTAAAACCACATTAGAAACAGAGAAGAGACTTCTAAGAACTTTTTATCATTAAGGATTCGAAAATGATCTAGGATATCAATGTCCGATTTCAGGGCATTCAAAAGAATAAATTATATTTAATAGCTACCTACCTATCTATACTCGAGCCGGCGAGAAAATGCATCTCGTCTAGACGAGTTTAGCATTGTTCTGCGCATACCCGCACTCTATTTCGAGTGCGCGGTGTTTAGTTGTCCGTATTTGAAAAACTGACGCATATTTCTTAACTCAAAGTAATCTATGCGTGCCTCAGCGCGTCGCTTGCCCCTCATACCTCGGTGCAGTACAGCTTCATTCTCTCGCCGGTCCGAGTATAGATCTCTCTGACTGTACCTGTTCCTTCATAATTGCACTGAAAAACTTAAGCTTGTACCTTAAGTTTTTCAGTGCAATTATGAAGGAACAGGTACAGTCAGAGATTTTGGGGGATATTTTTCTGTTCAAAAACTTCCCATAATAAAAGTCCTTCTTCACCTAAGATATCACGGAATGAGTTGCCAACAACAAGCTCCAGCAACCATTCATACATTCTATCTAGTCTAGCTGAAATACCGTCTTTTTCTGAAAATAAGCCCTAGCGTGTTTTTCGGGACTTTTTGGAATATAAGCCCTCCCCCAAAAATAAGCCCTAGTTAGAATAATGTGAAAAATATAATTCCAAAAAAAATGCTGTTGAATTTAGTAGGTATCTCTAGCTACCCTAATATTTCAGAGAAATGTTTGGAACCAAATATTCCGAGAAATTCCTTGTTTACCTCTACAGTTCGTTTCAAGCAATGCACAGGCACATGTCAAAATTAATTCCTGGAATTTATAAAGTAGAATTTATCTTAAAAATACAATATAAAGCAGCAGTCTACATAGAGTGACAGTGCAGGTACAACGTTTGTGCATTTCAGTCTTGTAAGTGTGATTATTATCTACTTAACTTAACCCCAGATAAAATGAGTACAAAAAGAAAGAGCTATTCCGTCGAGTACTAAAAAGGGAATCGTGGATAACTTCAAAAATGTAAAACTTGTAGCCTTCTGTAAAGAGAAGATGTTGGATCTCCGTATGGTTCGAAAATGGAGTGCAGACTACGATAACCTGTTTGAACTGGTGGACCAAGGAAATGGGTATAAACTCAAGGTTGGATCAGGTCGGCAGTCGTTATTTTCTGAGTTGGAAGAATGCATCTGGGAATAGATTGCTGACAGAAGCGAACCTTAAAGGCTTTGGTTGTGCACAGGGCTGATATTAAAAAAAAAAATGCTTTTGAAATGGCAATTGAATTTGATATATCCATAGAAGAATGTAATGCATTCACCACAAGGCTTCCTCGGCGATTTACGTTCTTTATTATAAGATTCAATACATATTTTACTAAATAAATGTATGCGATATGGTAATCCCCAAAGAATGGTGCAACACGGAAGTCATTTTGCAGTTTACAAAAGGTGATACAACAAATATAGAAAATTATCGCCCCATCAGTCGTCCACTCTCACAACTTTACAAACTATACACAAAAATCATCTGTAACCGCCTAACGAAAATTAGACTTCTACCAGCCAGTGGAACAGGCAGGATCACCTGCAGACACTGCGTACTCTAATAGAGAAAGCCACTGATTACATTGTCCCCATGCACCTAGCGTTTATTGACTTGCATAAAGCCTTTGACTCAGTAGAGACGTGGTCAATCCTAAAATCACTACGGAACGTTAGAATAGACTCTAGATATGCTACCATCATCAAAATACAAATGTGACACTCCATTTTATAATCGAAGGACTAAATACCAACAGGGAGATAGAATAGGTGTATGTCAAGGGGATACGATCTCCCCAAAACTATTTACACTGAGCTTACAAGACGTCTTCAAAAAACTTCACTGGGAGCAAAAAGGTATAAAAATTGATGGGACCCTGATATGACTAGTCCTAATACTGAAAGACCCATTTTCATATTTTTATAATGCATTGCCACATTAGATGGATAACTTCCTTCAACAACATGAACTGTTTCTAAGGAGATCAACAACAATGTTTAAGCTGGAACTTGCATTTAATCAACGTGCACTTGCATTTAATCTTTTTGTTCATGGCATCGACTTTTCAAAATACCAACTCTCCAACATGATTGCTATAGATGAGACCGCGGTATTTCTAGGCCAAGGAGCTCAAACGACGGTTCAGCACAAGGCTTCCTCGGCGATTTATGTTCCTTCTACCGGTTACGATAGAGCACGTGTTAGCTGTATTTTGGCGATTCGTTTAGATAGCAAGAAAGTATCACCATTTATCATCACTAAAGGTAAAAAAGACAAGATAAGAGTAAAAGAGAAAAAAGACAGTTATAACAAAGTGGGTCGATGTTATGCTGCCACCACTGTTGAAGGGTCGAAATAGAGGTTTACTAGTTTGGGAATCAGCCAGTACTCACCGCGCTAAAGACATGAAAAACTTTCTTGTTGAGAGGAAGATTGATCAAATAATGGTTCCGGCAGGAATGACTGGCTAAGTCCATAACAAAGTGGGTCGATGTTATGCTGCCACCACTGTTGAAGGGTCGAAATAGAGGTTTACTAGTTTGGGAATCAGCCAGTACTCACCGCGCTAAAGACATGAAAAACTTTCTTGTTGAGAGGAAGATTGATCAAATAATGGTTCCGGCAGGAATGACTGGCTACCTCCAGACACCATTCAAGGGTCATTTGCAGATGGAAATCAATGAATATAAGAAAAACAGAATGATGAGAAATCAATGAGGCAATTTGGCAAAGCCAGGCTTACAAGAAGTTGTGAATTGGGTAAAAAAATCATGGGAGAAAATAACTGACAGTTGTGTTTCCAATGCACTACGAACACGCTACTTAGACAAAAAAAATAATTTGACGATAGCTATATTCCAAGACATGAGAGATTCGGGCGCCAATGATTCTACAGGAAATGGATTTGAAGGAAAATCAGAACGGAATTCAAAATTTAATAATTTTTAATGATGTTCCAGAAGAAGATGACTGTAAATAAATTTAACATTGAATTGAAAAATTCAAAATGTTTTTACCACACTTATAATATGTAAAAATGTTATATAACTTGAAAAGTAAAATGTTATTATTCACAGCTATATAAATTTCTGCACATATCACGACTCGAGTTTCTACTGTTAAAAGTCATTTTTAATCTTGTGTGTTGAAAATCTTGTGTGTCAAGCGTTGAAAATGACCTTTAACAGTCGAAACTCGAGTAGTGATATGTGTAGAAATTTATAAAACAGTGAATAATAAGTTATATAACATTTTTACATATAATAAGTGTGGTAAAAACATAGTGAATTTTTCAATTCAATGTAAGTATGAATTACCACGTAGTAACAGTCGCAACCATCCTATTCATAGACTAAATTTAAACTTCTGTATATAACTAAATATTAAACGAAAATATATAAATCTACTTTTTGGAATATGAGCCCTCCTCCGAAAATAAGCCCTACCACGTATTTTGGACCTAAAAAGAAAGTAAGACAGTGTCTTATTTTCGGGAAAAAGACGGTATTAAGCGTAAGTGACGAGGAAGAGCAAAATATAGATTGTAGTGATGAAGTGCACAATCAATTCGTGATTAAAAAGACTTTAATAAATGAATACAATAGAGAAAGAAGGTTTTGACACTCATTGAAGATCTACTAAATCAGGGAAGCGAACGCTGAATGGAATAGAAAAGAATGCGAAGAAATAGAGGGGTTCCAACGAAAATATGACATGTTCCATCTACACAAGAAAATTAAAGAAGTGGCTGGGATAACCAAAACCCGCACGCCTAGTGTCATAAAGGACAAACAGGGAAACGCGATCTTTGACAATAAAAGCAACTTGAGAAGTGGCAGGAATATATAGCTGAATTGTTTGATGCCGACAGAGGAAACTTAATAGAAATAAAGGCACAAACTGGACCACCAATTACAAGCCAAGAAGTGGAAAGGGCGATCGCTCTGACAAAAACAAGGAAAGCGGCAGGGCCAGATGAAGTATGCGCAGAGGCGCTGAAAATAATGGGAGAGTTTAGCATCAAAACTTATGACGAAAAGAAATGACCAAAGTATTCAATACAATCTATGATACTGGTGTAATATCAAAGGATTGGCTGCACTCAACCTTTGTTACCTTGTTCTGAAGAAGGCATATGCAAACACATGCGGGGATCATCGCACTATAAGCTTGATGAGCCACGTCCTCAAAGCGTTTCTGCGTATAATCCATGGTAGGTTGTATAAAAAACTAGACAGCAGAATAGGAGAAACCCAATTCGGATTTAGAAACGGAATGGACACGCGCGAAGCCCTCTTTACTACCCAAGTACTGGTGCAAAGATGTCGAGACGTAAATCATGATGTATACATCTGCGCAATAGATTTCGAGAAGGCATTTGATAAGATCCAACACAACAAGATAATACAGATGCTAAAGGACACCGAAATAGACGAGGAAGACCTGAGGATAATAACGGCACTATACTGACAACAACGAGCAAATGTACGTATAGGAGAAAAAACGACAAACGATATAGAAATAAAACGTGGAATACGTCAAAGCTGCATGCTCTCAGATTTTCAACCTGTATGCATAACACATATGCAATGAGGCTTTAGAAAGCTCTAATGATGGCGTGTTAATCAACGGAAGAAGAAGAAGAGTAACTGCAGGAAGCAAGATACAGGCATACTCGTAAACGGTAATCAACTTGAAAGAGTAAATAAATTGATATATCTGGTAAGCTTAATTAACGAAAAATGGGATCCCAGCGAAGAAAAAAAGCGTAGAATAGCAATAGCGCGAATAACTCTTATCAAAATGGAACGAGCACTATGTACCCACGATTAATCAGTAGCTAAGAACTAAAATACTCAAGTGCTACATATTCCCGATGTTACTGTAAGGGGGTGAATCCTGGACGATAACAGACACAGTAATGAAAAAAGTCGAAGCATTTGAAATGTGGGCCTATCGGAGGATATTAAAAGTACGTTGGGTAGACAGAGTGACGAACGTAGAAATCCTAGACTAAATAAAACTAAGGAACTACGAACATATATAAGCAAAACTCGAATATTTTGGACACATTATGCGGCATCCGGAAAAATATGGTCTGCTGCATCTTATCATTCAGGGAAAGATAATGGGATATAAAGGAGTGTAGGACGAAGGACGACATCTAGAAGATCTACTTTTATGGCGAAAAATGCAAAGCAAGTAACAAAACACAATATCTAAAAAAAAAAACAATAACGCGGACGCAAGTTTTCTCTTCGAGAAGCACGACTATCGAAACAAAAGCACCTAGGCGTTGTTTACTTTTTCACGTGCAATCTTGTCAATGAACAGCGAGGAAGCAGCACCCTCGGCTCGGGGATTCAAAGACGAACGTGGAATTTTTTTTCGCGGATAAAGAATCAAGGAGTTGGGAAAAAATCATTCTATCGTTATTTTTCTCCTCGAATAGAATATCATCCGATGTTGAAACAACTCTTTCATAAATTACATACTCGTCGGAAGAGTAAAAATTGATTGGATAGAGAGAAAGAGAGCCATGCAAAACACAAAGCGGGAAAATCGACTTTTCCACCGTGGAAAAGCAGACCCTAAAAACAATTATTTTAAGGAAAAAATTCACCGAAATTATCCGTTTTTTATTCACAAACAAATTCCGCGAAAAAAAATCCCGAATTTTCCCGGGAAATGAAAAGTGCAAGGTTTTCGGATAAAAAGCGGATAACTCCGGTGCATTTATTTCCTAAATATTATTATTTTTAGAGTGGATTCCGCTAACTTTTGTTGTGTGTTGTTAGCGGGATCGCATTTTCCCGGAAAATGGGGTCCCCAAGTGCGATTTTTTTTTAACAATCGTTTGCAGATAAAAAGCAGATTATCATGTGCTGTCGCGTTTTTTTTCCTCGTTGGTCCTGCCAACCTAACAGGTTAAAATTTGATAAACGAATGGACACAAGCATAGACTTTCCAATTGTCAGTGGCAGAAAAAGTAGTTTTTCCCCTCACAAAAAGTGTCTTTTGCGGCTCATCTGCAGTGGTAAATCAAAAATTCAGAGTACACTATTGAAATTGGTCTTATCAGTGACATTTTTAATATTCACTTTATAATTTTATACTTCTATTTAGATTTTTTACATGTTTATTAGAATATTCCTTTTATTTTTTAATGCAAATTATAAAGATTTTTCATCTGGGGACAGAAGAAATTATTAAGAGAAAAAGAAGTGAGAAATAAGAAAACACAGTGATCTCCAAACTTTTTGCAAATTAAATTTTATCCATTTTTATGGATTTAATCCAATTACCCACATCCCATGAGAAAAAGTGGCAATACCTGGTTTAACCTTTCAAGCCTATCCAGATATATAAAACCCACCCATCTATGATTAATAATGTGTTATTTATTAGTTATAAAAGTTTCTGTGTGACAAATATTTCCCCACCAAATTAAAAGTTACAGTAGCAAAAACATTAACAATGCTATGTAGATAGTATGCTAACAGTTTACATGATTTGTTCAAGTTAAATTGCAAAAATGTACCTGTTTATATAAATTATATGTATGAATGCAAATGGTAATATTTATGAAATGTATATTTACCTGAACGACATCAAAACAGCTATTAGACTCATTATTAATAACATCGGAAGAACTTTCCGCCCCTTTAAAAGAATTAAAGTCATTTGTGACACTATTAGAGTCATCAAACTCTGCTGCTTCATTCTCTTCTTGTATATCAGATGCTTCAACTGCATTGTCAGAAGCTTCTAGAACAGGTTCAGCAATAGTTTCCTCCTGATCATCCGAATACGAAGTACCTTTTTCAGCCTCTTCGTCCGAAACTTCCACTTCAACCATAACTACCTTTTTCCTAGTTTTCCGGGTCACAGGTTTTTTTGGTTCTGACGGTGAAGATATCGCTCTGCCAGAACGAGTCTTGCGAGTCGCCATCACTGCAAACAAAAGTGTTTATTAGGAACGTTTGCTTGCGTAACTAGGCAAATAATAAATGTTTTAATAAATTCGGTTTTGAATTTAATTTGGTTTGTGAGAAATTAAGATTGGGACGCAATTACCGGTTTCTGTGCATTCTAAATCTTCAACTGCATCCATTATTTTATAACACGATTATGTTTAAATACTATAATTATAAGAATATATCTCCTTCACACACTAACTGTAACCACCATATTGTTTTTCATTATCACCAGTACCAACCTTGATAAAAAGGTGTTTCAACTTGAATACAAGCTACCTCAAAAAATTTAATTTATTTTAAAATCATACTTTTCTATTCTATGAGAACTTTATTTAAATCGAAATACAATAGAGAATTATTCGTAATATAATATAGATGTTATTATTTTCTTTTAGTTTGCGGATATGGTGTTGGTATTCCTTATTTAATTGTCATTTTGTTCCCGCCAAAAAAGTGGCTGTTGGCCTTTGTTGCTTGTGCTTGTTGTTGAGATAATTAAGTTTAATTAGCAAGAATGGAAGGTTTTGATGATGGTGGTGTTTTCTTCAGCGATAATTTCGGGGATGAAAACCGATCGGGAAATCAAATCAACCTGCAAGGAGTTAAAAAGAAATTTAAAGACTTTCTCAGGCAATTCCATGGGGACAACTTTAACTACAAATACAGGTACATATTGGTTTTAACTAAAAGTTAGAGACAAATTTGGGTTGTTAATTGTTTTTTGTGAGTGTGTTGTGGTGATGTATGCCCCAAATTTTATATAAAAATTTGTAAATTTAAAAATTTGGACAATTTAAAAAATTCATTTTGTAATGAATTGAGTAAATGTCCGAATTTTTGAATGTTCTCAAAAATATATTTTACCCTGCAAATAAAATGAAATTCAAAATGTCCCAAAAATACTTTTAAAGCATTCAGAAGTAACCTAATTCATTTTCCGATAAATGGATTAAAATATTTAGGGCATTGTTTTTCTTTGCTTTAACTTAACTGGTACCCCTAAACATTTGACCTTTTTATTTGTTAGAGTTTTTCTAATTTGTCTTTATAATTTTATAGGGACACTTTAAAGCGCAATTACACTTTGGGTCAATATTACTTGGAAGTTAACATTGAAGATGTTGCAAGTTTTGATGAAACTTTAGCAGAAAAACTTAATAAACTACCCTCTGAACATCTGCCTCTCTTTGAGGAAGCTGCCAAAGAGGTTGCTGATGAACTCACAGCTCCAAGACCCGAGGGTGAAGAACTAGTTCAAGATGTTCAAATTATGCTTACTTCAGATGGAAATCCCGCCAATCTGAGAGCTATGAATGTAAGAAGTATATTAATGAAATGAAAACAGTCCCACTTGATTTGATATAATGCTTTTCTTTTAGTCTGATGTTGTTTCAAAATTAGTTAAAATCCCTGGAATAATTGTTAGTGCATCAGGAATCAAAGCAAAAGCTACAAAAATTGCCATTCAATGTAGATCTTGCAGTAATGTTATTTCTAATTTACCACTCAAGCCTGGACTTGAAGGATATATAATGCCCAGAAAATGCAATACGTAATGTTAATTAACTAAATTTAATTTAAAAAATAATAATTTTTTGTTATTAGGGAACAAGCTGGACGTCCGAAATGTCCACTAGACCCATATTTCATAATACCTGATAAATGCCACTGTGTTGATTTTCAAGTCTTAAAACTCCAAGAACTCCCAGATGGAATACCACAAGGAGAAATTCCTCGCCATCTTACTCTATATTGTGACAGATACTTGTGTGAAAGGGTTGTTCCTGGAAACAGAGTCTTCATTCTTGGTATATATTCTATTAAGAAAGTTGGAAAACCATCTAGAGTAAGAGTTTTAATTTGGTGAAATTGTCTTTCAAATCAATGTTATATTTCTCACTTTTTATATAGCGAGATCATCGTGAGAAAGCAATTACTGGTGTAAGAGCTCCTTATATGAGAGTAGTGGGAGTACAGATTGATACTGAAGGTGTGGGCGGCTCAGGAATTTCAGTTGTTACCTCTGAGGAAGAAGATTTGTTTAGGAGAATGGCTGCCTCTCCAAATATTTATGATCGATTGGCTACAAGCATTGCACCTTCCATTTATGGTGCCGTAGATATCAAAAAAGCTATAGCTTGTCTTTTAATTGGAGGTAATTGCCAAAATCATGGTTTTTAGTAATATTTATTATCAATAAACGATGTAGGTTCTAGAAAAAAATTGCCAGATGGTTTAACAAGAAGAGGAGATATCAATATTTTACTACTTGGTGATCCTGGCACAGCCAAATCTCAATTACTGAAATTTGTTGAAAGAGTTGCACCAATCTCTGTTTATACTTCAGGCAAAGGAAGTTCAGCAGCTGGTTTAACAGCATCAGTTATGCGAGATCCTTCATCTGTTAGTTTATCATCGATAAACCATCACCAGTTTTCTTACTCTATATAAATTTCAGCGGAACTTTGTAATGGAAGGAGGAGCTATGGTTTTGGCAGATGGTGGTGTTGTCTGTATTGATGAGTTTGATAAAATGAAGGAAGATGATCGTGTGGCTATCCATGAGGCTATGGAACAGCAAACAATATCGATTGCAAAGGCTGGAATAACTACTACATTGAATTCAAGATGCTCTGTTTTGGCTGCTGCTAATAGTATTTTTGGTAGATGGGATGAAACTAAGGTATTTATTTCGGATTTTGTATATAGATACCATAATATCATGTCCAGTGAACTTTGACCGCTTACGTTTCACCGCGGAATCTTCGCCGTAGGAACTTTCACCGCAGGAACTTTCATCGCAGAGCAGTTTCACCTGTATCAAATTATTTATATATACATACCATAATATCATGTCCAGTGAACTTTGACCGCTTACGTTTCACCGCGGAATCTTCACCGTAGGAACTTTCACCGCCGGAACTTTCATCGCAGAGCAGTTTCACCTGTATCAAATTATTTTTCTATATTCTTGTTTATGTATCTTTTGAATTGGATGCGGTGAAATTGCAGAAATGTGGACCGTGAAACTTCGCATAGGTTAAACTGCTTAGCGGTGAAAGTTCCTACGGTGAAGATTCCGCAGTGAACGTACCATAAAACCAATATATGTTATTAAATCTAGGGAGAAGAAAACATTGACTTTTTGCCAACAATTTTGTCTCGTTTTGATATGATATTCATTGTGAAAGATGAACATGACCAGACTAGAGATAAGGTAAAAATATGGAATTTCTTTTCCTATAAATATGAACTAAACATTTTATGTATTTTGATGTATTTATAGACTTTGGCTAGGCATATTATGAGTGTCCACATGAATGCAGGGCAATCTACAAATGAACCCAAAGAAGGTGAATTATCTCTAGAGTTGATTAAGAAGTATATAAATTATTGCCGAACGTAAGTAATAATTTCAATAACCACTTCAAAGGCAAATAAGGAATAAACCTATTACATCTTTTGTGATTACATTAAGAGATTATTTTTTTCTGTCAGGCCTTAGTTTAAACAAAAATTGATTATTTATTTCTCAATAAATTATTTGTTATTAGACGTTGTGGTCCTCGATTGAATGCTGAAGCGGGAGACAAACTGAAACGGCGCTACGTTCTTATGCGTTCTGGAGCGTTACAACACGAAAAAAACGTCGATAAGAAAAGTTCCATTCCTATCACCGTGCGACAACTCGAAGCTGTTATCCGCATGTCGGAGAGCTTAGCAAAAATGCAACTTCTACCATTCGCTACAGAAACGCATGTTAATGAAGCTTTAAGATTATTCCAAGTATCTACTTTAGATGCTGCTATGAGCGGCACTTTGTCAGGTAAATCTTACTATAAATTATTTTAGAATTCGAGGCTTTATTTGTTTTTATAAATTTCAATAGGTGCTGAAGGATTTACGACGGAGGAGGAGCATGAAATGTTGGCTAGAATTGAAAAGCAATTGAAGAGAAGATTTGCGATTGGTACCCAAGTATCTCAGCAAAATATAATTCAAGATTTTACTCATCAACAATATCCAGAACGAGCTGTTCTTAAAGTAATTCATACAATGATAAGAAGAGGACAGTTGCAACATAGGATGCAAAGGAGAATGCTGTACAGACTGAGTTAGTTTGTCTAAAATACTTAAAAGTGTACTATATTTCACTATATAATTTCTATTATATATAATACACTACATAACACTACATACACTATATAATTCACATTTTTCTATTTGTATTATTTTTACCAATAAATATTTTGAAATAATTTGACTAGATTTATTTATATATTAATAATTAGAACAGGAATGTGTGAACAAAACATTCAAACCATTGCATATCAAAAAGGATAATGTGGGTGTTTTTCCAAGCCTTTGATATGAAGGAAAGTAAATATTCTTCCCTTTTCACCTTTATCCAAAGCATCCATCTTCACAACGTCTTCCCCTTTAATCTCAAAATCAAATAACTCCAAGTTTTGTTTGACCCGCTGAGGATTCGCACTCTTTGGAATCGCAGTGATGCCTTTTTGGAGGAGGAATTTCAATAATATTTGCCCAGTAGATTTTCCGTATTTTTCCGCCAAATCAACTATAACAGGGTCGTGCAACAAATCATAAAACTTTTCAACTCTAGAAAAAAAAATATTTTCTTATATTAATAAATAGATTTATTAAACTACAGGGGAATCTTCCTCCTTGAAGTCGGCTACAAAATTTTCTCTACATGCCTGTTTAAAAGAGTACAAGAACAACTCGAGCATAAGATTGGCGAATATCAAGCACTGAGCAGATTTTCAACCTAAAAACCGCTCTAAAATTCAGGGCCCTCAGAAACCTCCCAATCGTCCGTGCCTTCGTAGATTTCAAGGAGGCTTATGATTCAATTGATCGACAATCCCTGTTCAGCATCCTGCAAGAACAGGGCCTAGACACCAAAACACTAAAATTGACCAAACAGGCCCTCACTGATACGAAATTAATTTTTTTATTTTAGATTAGATTTAAAAAAAAAGTAATATTCATGGGAGAAATCTCAGAAGAATTCCTGATAGAAACTGGCGTCCGCCAAGGGGATGGACTGTCACCCATCCTCTTCAACCTTGTCCTAGATAAGGTGATGAGGGAATGGGAAAAAGAACTGAAAGCACAAAATAGCTGGAACCCAATAAACATGGGGACACAGAAAAACAAGCTCGAAATACCATGCTTATTAGCCTTTGCAGATGCCCTGACCCTTCTGTCCAGCGATGAACTTACAGCAATAAAGCAAATTGAAACTCTCCAGGAATGTGCTAAAAAAGTCGGACTGCAGATCTCCTTCCAGAAAACAGAATTTTTCGCTTCCAAACTAGACGTCTCATGTCTAAATACGAAATATGGACAGATCAACAGAGTCCCTCACTTCAAATACCTGGGTGAAATCATCGCACCAACTGGAAAAGAGAAAATAACTAAAAACACCCGTGTCCTAAAACTCAGAAGAGCATATGGGAGAACGAGCGAAATTTACAACAAACAATGCATGTCGCTCCATGTTAAGATTAAACATTACAATACTGTAATCAAACCTGAAGCCCTATATGCACGAGAAACTCTTGCGCTTAATAAAAAAAGACGAGCTCGAAAATATCCTAAAAGAAGAGCGAAAAATCATAAGGAAAATCTTAGGACCAAGACATTCGGAAGATGGTTACCGTCTACAATCACAGAAATCCACAGAAGAATTATCTAATATTACGGCAGACTTCAGGAAAAGAAGGTTAAAATTTTGGACATGTTAAGAGACTTCGTGACACCAGGTCAACCCACCAAATTCTCGAAAGAATTGGCAAACTAAAGACTTTCCCTTGGACGCAACAAATAAAAGCAGACATGAGAAATGCTCAAATCCAACCAAAATAAATTTCTGACCAACTATTAATCTATTCACAGGAAAAAATGACAAGTGGGAAGTTGTTCCAGGGAATTAAGTACCAAAAAGAGCAGGTATCAAGTGGATGGAAGAAAGGAAGAGGATCTTTAGTGGACAGATGAAAGCATCCTGGATCCTCCGCAAGCGAAATCATAAATAAAGCTTCGTGTGTTCCTAAAGCGACCATCCATGTAAAATAATAATAAATATTCAGTGAGCAATCTTATTCAGCTGTATAATTATTCTCAATTCTTTGATACTCAAACCGACTTGTTGGTTTCATACACTTTATGCGCTGGATTGAGCGATGTACGGGCAGACAAACTAAATTAAAATTTGGAGCTTCTATAGGAACCTTAAAGATTGATTCAAAAACAAATTTGGAATTAAAATGCAAGATTTTTTTTTAAGAATTTCTGTTTAAATTTCATGGAGATACTAGAAATAGTGAAAACTGTTTTTAACCGATTACACAACTCTACAAAGATATTTGATTTCCTTGTGCCTGGGGTTGTTTTATGATTTTTTCGTTCATCATGAAAAATGTCCATATCCACCTTATAGGTCCCTTTTGTAATATTGGTATTAACAATACAGATTTTGTTTTACAACGAGATAAGTATTTGAACCTATGATTTAGAGAAGCTTTATTCAAAACTTGAATGCGTGATTGGTGATACGAAATCCACAAACATTAAGAAAGTTGATGAGACCTTTGCAAATCAGCAAGAGAACTTCACTTCAATAAGAGGAAGAAGAAACATTGTCAAAATAAAACTTTTGGACTATATTCTTACTTATAATTATATTTTTCCATAAAATGCTTTTGTGCTCCAGGACTCCCCAGAGGTGAAAAAGCAGTAACAACAATACCCAGTTCTTTGCAAAGCTCCAAAAGCTCTCTCTGCTGCAGATAAGCGTGAAGTTCTATTTGCAAGACAGCTGGCTTAATCTCAGCTTTATCAAAGATTGCCTTTGTTTGCTCAGCATTGAAATTAGAAATACCAATTGCTTTCACTAGTCCCTTCCTTACTTGTTCTTCCATAACCTTTAAAACGAACAAAATATAACGAAAAATTCACTAATAACATTTATTATTAATCCCAATTTGTAAACTTTGTAAAATACCTTCCAAGTTGCGAAATTGTCGTTTTCGTGGTCTAGTTGAATCAGTCCATTTTTAGTTTTGGCAGGTTCCAAAGTTTCTTCATCGCAAGCAAATGCAAACGGAGAATGAATTAAATATAAGTCTACATAATCGAGTTTAAGTTTTGTTAGAGATAGTTTTAGGAAGCGTTCAACGTCGGATGCTCTATTACCTATCGATGGTAACTACGAACAACAGAAATCATGAAAAAAGAAATTAATGAAAAACAGAATTACTTTTGTAGTTATAAATAATTCGTTTCTTTTAATTTTGCCACTATCTAACCATTTCTTCAAGGCGTCTCCAATAGCTTCCTCGGTGTTATAATTAAACGCTGTATCTAAAATATTCACAGAAATAATAAAAGTCAATTAATCTATTGCAACCACATCCATTGTCACGATAATAAATTTTTCCGATTTCATAAATTAGGCAACTATTAGTTTTATTACTCCTTTCCGATTGTAAATTATCAGCACAATAAACGTTCCCCCAGTCTTTGTTGCCTATTTATTTTTCCAGTAATATTTATGGTTCAGTTATATATTATGGTAGTAGATCCATAAATATATCAAGCATAACAGAGCTTACAAAAAGTTTTTTTTTATTAAGGAATTTCACGCCCAATTGATTATGATAATTGAACGAAGATGCTGGCAAATTCCCAAACAATTTAAATAAGACGGAAAGGGATTTAACGGAGAATAAAGTGTAATGAAAATTCGTTTTAATTAGAAACGTTGAGTTGTACGAGCTGCCATTTAAGCATTTCAGTGTTTTATTGAACCAAAATTTCACAAACCATTTTGTAAACGTTTTATTTCATACTCTGAATTGAGCGAAATGACGTTTACAGCGTTCTCTAAGAAACTCAGAGCCAAGAAACTAGATTTGAATTTTTAGATAGGAAGTAAATAGTTTTATCTACGACCACTATTATAGTTGCCCAATATTGTACAGTTCGTGGATTATGTAGGTAAAAAACCTAAATACATCTTATCTACGACCACTATTGTAAATGCCCATTATTGTACAATTCGTGGACTATGTAAATACATCATACCACACTAGTGACCACACGTCCAGATATTGGCGGGACAGTCCCGCTTTTAGGATTTTAAAAAGTTCCTGCTTTTTAGAAAATATCTGTATTACTTATGTTAAATGTACTGTAATATATAAAATAAGATTTTTCCACATATTCCCATAAAATCTGATTTTTTAATGTCACCCAATGAAATTTTTTAATATCCTCGAACTGAACTGTCCATTCTTCAAGATATTCCAAGCAGTTATTATAAAAATTTCTGACTTTAATGGCACCTTGTTCTGAATTTTTCATTGTGTGACATTAAAAAAGGAGATTTTATGGGAATATGTGGAAAAATCTTTTGAATATATTAGTAACCATTTTCCGAAAAATAAAATTTGCGGAAATGATCTTTTTTGATGCGGCGTTATTGGTAAAAAGATACGTTATTGATGACGTTATCAAGGAAAAAATGCAGCAACCAAAAAGTGTTTTTTCTAGTAACAATAAAATATATACATTCAACTTTAAAATCTATTTTAAGCGTAAAAAATAATTTGACCAATTCATGTGAGAAATTTCATGATATTTTAATAAACGAGTTTAATAAATGAGTAATCCGAGTATTCTCTCGGATCAAAAATTTGACCGTGAAAGAAAATAATATTTTTTTTTTTTTTAATAAAAAATTAATATTATATTAATATAATAAATTAATTCAAAATCATAATGTTCAAATTATTGTTTTTTTACAAAAAATTTTATAGTTACCAACATTTAGTAATAAATACTTTTTTGTATATTTATAGATAAGTATATGAATGTATTCAATAATAGTAGTTTATGATACAAGTGTGTGAAAAAGGGCTTTTGTGCATGAGTTGCACAATAATAAGTTTTTAAATAGAGTGTTTAATCGAGATAAGTGAACGTCAGAAAATTTATTTTCACTACGTGTATGTTTTTTGTTTAGTGACGCAAGTTGTTGACATAGTAACAACAAACAGAAATCATTTAATAATGAATTACTGAATTAATTGGACTTTTACGCGCGATTTGTTTACTTTTGCACACGATTATAATAATGGCATCCTTCACATACAATAATGTATTAATGTGATTATTTTGGTGTGTGAGTAGATAATAGTATATTAAAGAACGAGTTCAATAAGCGCGATTTTTCAGCACGCGTCCATGTTTAGAAAACGACGAGAGATTTTTATACTATTTTTACTATTCGCGCCCTTTTATGCTATTTCTAAATAAAAAAATCGCCGATACATATTGAGAAAATTGTATCGCACTCGGTGAGCCATTAACGAACCCATATGAGTGCTTCAATGACTTCATTATAGACGCAAAATAGAAACAATATATTTTTTTGAATTATCGGTCTGCTTTCATAACTAAATTATACTTCTCATTTCATTCCATTTGTCCCCCTTTGTCTCAATGAAAATGTGGTCACTTTATACCACACACATATGTAACAATCCGCGATTAATGTTATGTAATAATTCAAAATCACCCATGAACGTTTGGTTTACGATTCGTTGATTGGTTGAGAGCTGCAACTTTGATACTATTTTTAAATATACTCCGTGACTTCCAAACAATCATTAAACGTCACATCATTCACTGTCATTCATTTCTTTTTTTCACGTTTAAATCTAAAGAAAACTACAAATAAGTGCTAAATAAAAAGGTAAACAAAAACAAAACAAAAGGTAAACATAAACCATTATGAATGTATTTCTTTTCATTTCTATCATGTTAAATAAGGTCGAAGGTGTTACATCAAACATATTTTTCTTATTAAACAGAAACAAATTAGTGTGGTCGTAGATAAAGTATAGTACATAACTCGAGTTGTAAGGCAATTACGTATTCGCGGAATACTGTTCCGCTCGTACGTAATATGCTTCTTACAACTCACGTAATATACTATTCACGTAATATACTATTAAATGTTTACACATTTTTAAATAAAACAAAACTGCTGCAAATATATTAAAAAATATATATTCAAAATGTCCGGTTCCATCACTTTTCAAATATCAGACTTTTCAAATACAGAGTGTTTCAAAAAGAATATACGTATTTCGTATGCATATATTTCTTAAACTTTAAGACATACAAATGTGAAACTTTACCCACATATTTACGAAACTCTCAAGTTTAGATTACAGATGTTGTCATCTATCAGCGTGGTCAGGTAAACAACTACAATGTTCGAATTTGGGGCCTACAGAACCCACATGCATTCATTGAACATGTACGAGATTCGCCTATAGTCAATGTGTTTTGTGCGATATCCCGATCATCTGTTTATGGCCTATTTTTCATTGATGGAAACACGGTTAACGGTCAGCAGTATCTCGCTATGTTACAAAACTCCTTGTTTCCGAGGCTGCACGAGGACAACTTCATTTTTCAACAAGACCCCCCAGAGGCACCTCCCACTGGAGTTGCCAAGTGCATGAATATCTGAATGAAATTCTACCGAACCGTTGGATTGGTCGCCAAGAAGCTGACGACTTAGCATGTCTCAACTGGGCTCCACGGTCACTGCATTTGACACCCTGTGACTTCTTCCTGTGGAGTTTCGTTATAGACAACGTTTATGTACCACCACTCGCACAGAACCTAGACGAGTTGAAAAACCGGATCCGTACAGACATAACATCAGTGACGAAGGATATGCTTGCCCGAGTATGCGAGAAATTTAATATCGGTGTGATATTGTTCGTGTCGGTGATGGAGGAAATTAGAACGTATATTCTTTTTGACACCCTGTAAATTACCAAAAGTTCTCTAAAACCATAGCCAAAACCGAGAACACGGTTCAGTGTATATTACTAAATCTACAGAAAGTCAATTCTTCTCATTCATAATATTATACATCAGACCCAGAAAATGAATTCTGTCTATAGTTCTACTACCTCCTAATATATCGCTATGCCAGCTCATGGAGCAGGGTTTATTTTAAACGATCGAATTAACATGCTTCATAATATGCTATAAGGATGAAAGTTATTGGAGCTTACAAATACAGTATAATCTTGATAATCCGACACATATGGGACCAGACAACGGCCGGATTATCAGTAAATTCCGGATTATCAGGATTAAAACAATTACAATATTACACACTTTAAACGCATCACCGTTTGCTACAGTTCACCGAGTTCTCATTCAAGTCATCGTTAGCTTCATCGACATCCGTGGAACAAATCAGGCCGAGGATTTCTTCGTCAGAAAAGGATTGAAAATTTTGAAGCCAAGCTAAGTCATCGTTTGTCAGCGTAACAGCAAAGCTCTTGTAAAAATTTCGAAGACAATTGTAGAGAAGAGTTAGCTTGGTCAGAATCGCGAATCAAGTTTTCTGAGTTTAAGTCCGTTTTGACTTTATTTCAGCTGTGTGCGATGTTTATATCCGACGCGGGACAGCGGAAAGAAAAGACACGTGTTTCCCCAGAGCGCCGGATTACTGAACGCCTCCGATTAACCAACCGCCGGATTATCAAGATTATACTGTATTTTGAAAAATAATATTAATTTAATTTATAAAAATGAACTCCGAACATCGGATTGCGATAAAACTTGCTTGCACTTGCGAGACGGTTATAGACATAATACCATTATTAGCAGTTATTTTGAACACAAAAACATTTACAAACAAATCGTTTTATACCGAAAGCCCCGTGGCTCAGACAGAGATAAAAAAGGTAATAACCCTGACAAGACAGGTGATAAGCGGGAATAGCAAAGACGCAACTAAAGTAAGCCTTTTCATTATTAGAGCTACTGTCTTCAGTTGCAAAATGAAGAAAGAATGAGCTTTTCGGCTAGAGGTCTGCGAGGGATCTCACTGCAGTTATTCCAGATCCTTCATGCAGTTCAAGAAGCATATCGGAGCGACCAAATGGTGTCATATACCATAAAGATACGGAAAAACATCAAGTGGTATAGGAAATTAGCCCAACATTTGCCCTTGGGAATAACTATAGAAAATGCTCATATCGCGTACCAAGGAGACACAAATAACAAAATACCGAATTGTTGGTAACCGAATATATAGGTTTTTGACAATACTAAAAAGAAAATAAAGAAAGAAAAACGTCATTTAGTGATTCACAAGAAACGGCAGGACAAGACTACAAGAAGGACGTGCGCCCTATATTACCAGAAGTAAGGAAAACTGTCGAGCGCCAAGAAAGTCAGGATGTGCCAAAAAAACTATATTTTTTTTCTGTACCTATTCCCTTAAATTACTTTCAAAAATTCTATTTAACTTGAACAAAGAAAAACGTTACCCATATTTGGGTGACGATACGACGAACGTGTTAAAGATTTACGATTAAATGTTGAAACAACCGTTCGATGGCACTCTCATTCTAATTTTCTGGCGACTCGACTCTCTAACTCTATCTTCCAGTGATTCCTAAATCAACACTAGCTCAATGATTGCCTCAAAGAATCGCATCTTTGCAGACATTTGCTGCACAATGCGTCGGAAGACATTATCAAAACAGCTATTGAACATGGAAAGGAAAAGTATAAGGTGATGCTACCACAAAATGTATTTCATTTCCATTTAACATCTGTGTCGTTGTGACATCCCAAGAATAACTCATTCAGAAAGTTTTTACGCAAATTGTCACCAATTATAAAAATCCACCAAAATGCACTAAATGCTCCAAAAATCAACGGCGTCAATGCAATCAACCATACAATTGAAGAAAAAAATCCAGGCCATTATGTTACCTACAGATCGTTTGACAGCGTCATGAATGCGGATAAACTATCAAATCGACTTTTGAAATTCGTTGGATCTTCCTGGTGTGCCACCGCACAAATCGTCATTAAAAGTTGGCGTGCCAATTATTCTCTTGCGGAACATTAATCCAACCCGATTGTGTAATGGAACAAGACTCGTTGTAAAGAAACTGACTGCCGAATCGAGCCATCGAGGCAACCATTTTTAACGGAAAGCCTAATGGAAGGAATGTGCTCATTCCAAGCATTCCCATTATTACCACCGACATGGGTTTTGATTTCAAACGACTGCAGTTCTCCAATGGACTTGCATTCTGAATGACTATCAACCACAAGGCACAAGGTACATCACTTCAAGGGTGCGGACTGAACATACAAAATCCATGTTTTTCACATGGCCAGTTGTATGTTGGATGTTCACGAGTCGGACAGCCAAGAATATTATTTATTTTTGCTGAAGACGGAAAAACAAAAAATATTGTCTACCCTAAAGCACTTGAATAATAAAGTCAAAAAATAGGATACATATCATTTATACTTATATATCATCTCATCCGATGAGATTCACATATTAATTTGCAGCTTAAGAACAACAAAGCACCTGGACAAAGATTGAACAACAAAGCATAACAAAGAACAACAAAGTACCTTGCCAATTGAAATCTATAAGTGTGGTGGTATTCCCATACTTAATAAAATTCTCACCCTATTTAAACAAATCTGGGATTCTGAAAAGTCTCCCGCTGACTTCAAGCACACTCTAATTGTCAATATATATACAAGAGGAAAGGGGACAGATCAGATTGCACCAATTACCGTGGCATCTCCCTTCTATGTGCAGCTGGTAAGATACTGGCACGGGTGATCTCTAACCGTCTACAGCCTGCTTTAGAGTCAATCCTACCAGAGAGTCAATCTGGTTTCCGCCCGCATAGAGGGACAACAAATATGATCTTCACACTTCGACAGCTCCAGGAATAAGTAAGGGAGCAGCATTCTTCTAGGTTTGCTAGTTTTGTGGATCTACGGAAGGTATTCGACATGGTAAACAGGCAAGCCCTGTGGCAAATACTCTTAAGATTTGGCTCTCCTGCAAAGCTAGTGAATATAATTGCCGATCTTCATATGGACAACGAGGCACAATATTGCAGGTTGCGATATCACTGGTTCTTTCAATATTTCTAATGTCGTAAGGCAAGTCTGCGTATTAGCACCTCTTCTTTTCAATATTTTCATGACTGCGTTTTTCTTTTGCTTGGACCGAGTGCTTTATGACCGTGGTATAGACATCCGATATCGCTTTGACAATGGATTACATAACCTTGTAAGTCTTAAAGTCCAGAAAAATGTACGCAAGAGATCCCTCACTGAGCTACAATATGCAGATAAGCTTGTTATTTTGGCCAACACAGCAGAAGAAGCGCAAGGTATGATGGACACATTCTCAAGTGTATATGGCTCTCTTGTGATGGAGGTAAACACTTCCAAAACCAAACTCCTTATTATGAGCTTCCACCAGCAGCATCAGCCACACTCAGATCCATATCTATGGATGGAACATGGAACCCCTATCGAGACTGTTAATCAATTCAACTACCTGGGTCTAACTGCGAATTGCGACCTGGATGCCGAAATTAGCCACCGTCTACGGTGTGCCTCGCATGACTTCTTTAAACTCCGGGAGAGTGTTTGGCTGTAGTGACCTGACCATACACACGAAAGTCCTAGTTTTGAAAGCAGTTATCTTATTCATTCTACTATACGGTAGGGAGTGCTGGATTGTGTACAAAAAGCACGTTAAGGCGCTGGAGAAATTCCAAATGGGACAGCTGTGCTGTATCATGGGAGTTAAATGGCATGATTTCATCAACAACAAAGGAATTCGGGAAGGAGCCAACTGCGGCTCTATAGAGAACAACTTGGCGCGCAATCAACTACGCTGGCTAGGGCATGTGTGCCCGATGTCCAATGATCGGCTCACAAAACAAATTCTCTTCAGTGAGCTATGGTCAGCGATATCCTGGTGGCCAGCTGAAGAGGTATAAAGATGTCATTCACTCTGTAGTAAAGAAGGCCGGACACCTGGAAATCTCTGTGACAATACAGATGCTCTTGGCGTAACTTCTGCCACAATAATTCCGGCATATTCCCTACACGCACCGCCACCATAAGATCAGGCGGTATCGAGAAATTTGTATGTTCTCAATGCCAACGTACAATCCGATCTCGCATCGGTCTCTGGAGCCACCAACAGGCCCATGAGCGGAGGCGGCGATGGCAATGAAGGAAGGTCTTCGGCAACGAAGAAATCCCGACGACGGCGACTTATATATCATTCAATTTCAAATTAATGTAATCATTATCGACAAGAAAATAAATATAATTCTTTCTATCATTCTTAATTAAACAAGATAACTATTTCAAATTTCAAACGTTATTTCCAAATTGTATTTCTTCTGCTACCAGCTAGGTTAGGTTAGGTATACATAGTATTAACATGTTCTAAATGATATTAAGTCAATAAACTGCATAATGTCTAAACTTTAGCAATGAAGAATGTGTAATCATTAACATGTGTTGTAATGTCTCTATGTCTGGGTATAAAATCACAAGATATAAAAAATGACATGTCAATAAAACGTAAAACGTCAAAAATTGAGCTATAATGTGGCATGGCATGTGATTTAAAATGTCATTAATGATATAATCAGTTAACCACATATGGTTAAAAATTGACCTATGTTACCGCTTTCCAATTTATATGTCACACTATGAACGAGACACAAGAGAGCTAGACAACACTGCCATAGACTAATCAAAGCTTTTTCAAGTCTAATCAAGATGTCAAAAAGATCAACGAGTGGTACACTGACCGCTCTATTATCGTGGTGTCCTGGATACATGTTTCCCTTGCCTTTTTAATCTCCTGTCAATTAATTAAGCCTAAATGTAAATATTTATTTATACTTTTTTTAAGTGGTTTTAATTGTCGGAAACCTCAATTGTTTATTGTACATCTCATATCAATTCTATTAAATAAAATATGAATATTCATTCGTGCAAGAACTTCATGGGTCCATCAGTGGCTGAAAAAGTACTTTTATTAATAATGACATTGTCTCAATAAACTGTCTAATTTCAAAACTTGTATTGAAGAATGTGATGATTGTATAGAAGTGAATATTGTACATATGTGTCCATAATTATGAAAGTGGTCTAAGTCAAAATTAAAAAAGAAAATAGTTTATCAGTTATTTCGCACAGCATTATTTTAAACTAAATTTATTATATTGTAATTTTTACCATATCGTCAATAATGAACCATTAGGTAGCGGTTGTAATTTCAAAATATATGGAATTCATTTAGTGTTAATAATGTGATGTGAAATAACTGATAAACTCTTTTTTTTTAATTTTGACTTAGACCACTTTCATAATTATGGGCACATATGTGATGGGAGGCTAGGAAAAACAAAAAGTCTTAGCTTGTACAATCTGCAGTCACATCTGTCAGTTTGATTGTAGTTTACAATTTGTAAAGTGGTTTGCACAAAATAACATATATTTATGATTAAGTCGTATTTATTAAATTTGTGAGTTTAACAATAATGGTCAATAAAAAGGAGTTTAGTATTAAATCGTTGTTAAATTAAACAATTAATCAAAGGGTTTTTGTAATCGAAGCAAATTTTCTGGAAGAGCTTCAATTACTTATTGTTCTAAACTATTATAGACTATTTACAATATTAGCATAAACAATTACATGTCTTTTTTTATTGGATTGCACATAACATGAAAGTCATATATATATATATATATATATATATATATATATATATATATATATATAAAAGTTGTGGTAAACCTAATCTAATTCATTTAAATATCTAACTTTGAAGGCATAAATGAACTTGTGTAATACAATTATATTCGTCAAAGTTGCAGTTACAGATTTCCATTCTTCGGTCAATCGTTCTTTCAGTTCTTGTATATTATTTAGTCTTTTTGGAAATTATTTTCATGGTAACAGCACCAAAAATAAATCAGCACATTGTTCTCGCAGGAAATTCTGTATCATATAGCAAACTGATTTTCTTAAATGTTTGCGATAACCGTTTTTTAATTTTTTTAAATAACAATTTCTCTACATAATTGCATGCATAATAATAAATAATAGTAACAGATAATAATAAATAGCGATAATAAAAACAAACTATCTTAATAAGTAATTATACTAAATAATAATATTTAAATAACAATAATTCTCAGTTACTGGAATATACATGGCAATAGAAAGTCGTGTTAAATAATTATTTTTATTTGAACATTTTTTGCATAATATTAAGTATATTGCAAATGTATTTTGTTTATATCGACGCTATTCATTAAATACTTTCAAAATGTAACTTTTAATCACCTATGTGTCTGTATCCACATTCTAACGCGACGTTGATAATGCGTTCGATTTCATTGGGAGTCGATTTCCATGTGCCCAGTCCAACGGTGGGCATCTGTACTCCAGAAACGTTCAGATTAATGGACTTTTGCATGTTTCTAATTACCAATTGCATGAGTAGATTCGCACTGACCACGAACCTAAAATTAGATTTGAACATGAAATGTTATTTTTGGAAATGTAGCTACAATTCACCGTCAAATTGTGTTTTGATTTCAACCGTTGACATGTATGTTTATTTGTTTTTTTTAATGGTTGTGAGATTTCAGATTTTTTCACGATTTACATTGTTTACTGTTAGTTAAAAGAATTAAAAATGCAGTGTTAGTTTAATAATCGTGGTATTTTGTAAAACATTCAAAATATTTCATAAATGTTTAATGGATTAATCATAGGTTTATTTATCCTCGTTATCTATCGACTTTAATATGAATTAATAGAATAAATTTCTATGGAAATATTGAAACTTTTATTGCAATAATTAAATTGTATCAATGTTTTTTTCTATATTACAATAATATATTATCAGAGTTTTTACAATTACAACACAAAAAATATAAAAAAAGATCACACGATAGGGATTGAAACAGTTTAATTTAACAACATCAAATTAATAATAATACGCTTTTCGAGCCGTGTTCTGATATATGTAATAATTTTTAATACACGAACGTGACATATACAATTTAAACTCAAAGTAATAAATCAAATATTGGAAATTCTGGCAATTAAATATTTAATAAAAAAAAATCTAGCTTTTTATATATCTACTTTTTGGATTTTTAGTGAAGTATTCGGTGTTTCTAAACTATAGTTCTATATACAAATCCCAACGAAATCATTTTGAACACAATAAAATTATTCAATAAAATTAAAAAAATGTGTATTATATTTTTTAGAAGAAAAATAATTTTGAAATTTTAAATAAAATTTTGACTAAGGCTATATCTCAAAAACGATTATATTGTCATTGAAAACAGATTGCGGGACATTTTTCAAATGGATATGGTCGACCAAACTGAAAGAAAAATAGGCCATAAAGGAACTATCTAATGTTCAAAGATTCGCCTGCTTGGCAATTTCGTGACAGTCGTGGTTTCTAGGGGGTGGCTGGGGTGGTAATCGGGTAATTACCCCACTAAGAATTTATCGCTTATAAATTTTTATTGTTAAAAAATATCGATTTTGAAATATTTTATTTCTTTATTTTACCATTTTTCCAAAGATGTTTATCGACTGAATATTAGTTTAAAAAGTAGGTGTCAGAATCAAAAGCCATTTCTTCATGGATCTATGAATACTAGTATTCATACGTCAATGCGTTTCTTCTAACTTTTTGTTTGTTTATATACGGCATATACTTAACTCACGTAAGCCTTATATATTCAATTTATATTTAAGTCATATAGATCCTAAATAGTAAATAATGGTTTGATTTTTTTTTTTCATTGATCTTTTATGAAACAAGAGGGAAAATGCTGTAACATCTTTTAAAATAATTTATAATGAGGCCATAAGTATTTTAAACGAATTACATATTGAGATTACGAAATAGACCAGAGCCAGATAAATAGACCAAACGTAGAACAACCTATCATATAGGATTATTAACGATATATAGGAGTATTTACCTATTCTGGTTAATATTGTTACTGATCTGCAATACAGATTCAATAAAGATACAATGAATTTGTTCCATTTTAACACAATAATATATTTTATTAACAACTGACGAAGATTTAGATGTCACTTTAAAATGTAATAAACAACGTTCATCCCAAAATTAAATTCACCATCGAGGTAGAAACCGACAACAAAATAAACTTCTTAGACTTTACTCTGATTCACAAAAATAACAAAATAGAATTATATATATATATATATATATATATATATATATATATATATATATATATATATATATATATATAGAAAACCCACCACTAACGTTAACTCTAAATGTTAACTCTACAATCCCGTTCTCATAATTTTATCCGATAACAAACAAATTAGCTGCCTATCATTCAATGATACATCGAGCCCTTTCAATCCCCCTTACCCCGGAAAAGGGAATCAAAGAGTTAAATACCATCATTTCAATCGCTACAGAGAATGGTTTCCCAACAAAACTCATATAAAACATAATAAATAATATACGAACCCAATGCACAATGCCCCAAATATATCCGAAAACCTCAAATTCAGTCAAAACTTTCATCTCCCTGACATATTTTGGCAGAACAAGCCAATGACAACAAATCGCAAATGTCCTTCGAAAGCAAAATCTACAAGTAGCAATTAAACCCTCCTCAAAGATATCCCATATATTGTTTAATGCTAAAGACAAAATCGACCCCACAAAAAATCCGGCGTAAATGAAATTCATTGTTCCGAATGCAATAGCGTGTACGTAGGTCAGACAGGACGAAGTTTTCAACAAAGTTTTGAGAACATTCTTTCGTCTGAAAAAAAGACACTAGTTCTTTTTCAAACCATTGTCTCGAATGTTATCATAAATTCCCAGAAATAGACAATCTAAAAATCTTGCATAATTGCAATAAAGGTCCGATACTTAATCTCCTAGTCATTAGAAAAAAAAATATTTAAATAAAATTTTAGCTTAAAATACACATAGCAAGTGAAATGGATTTTTGAAAATTACACTGGCAAAAGAAAAATCAACCGGAAGAAGATTTACCAGAAAATGCTTTAGATGCATACAAAGAATGAGCCGCCAATATTTATTCAAAATTAAAAGTAATTTTACAAATATTATACACTCTACCCGTTAGCGTTGCCTCTGCAAAGAGAAGCTTATCTGTAGGGCAACCAAAAATATGCTCTTAAAAAAGTACTTTAAGCGCTTAAAATATGCTCTTTAAAAATGAAAATATGCTCTATGAAAATGAAGATATGCTCTATAAAAATAAAAATATGCATTTAAAAAAATATATGCTCTTAAATCTGACATAAAATATATGAAAAAATGTTAAATTCTAGGTACGAAAACATAAATACAAAAGAAAAATACTGTTAAACATCTAAATAATTTATTAAATTTTTATTACAATAAAGGACAAACATCTCATTTCAGTTCTGAAAATTACAACTATTCCTGTTTGATCGTACGACATTTTTGTACATTGAAAAACTTCGTTCCACAACAACCGAAGTTGAATTAGGCGCAAATTTAAATGTCATTGCTTCAATAATACCATATTTATTGGCTATTGATCTATTGAACCTCTAGACATAGACGTATACAAATTTATTGAAATTTCCTTAATAATGGAAATACCATGATTTTTTTAAATAACCGTTGCCAGTATTTTCTCACAAAGTTGCTTCACCATTAATTACATCCTGAGCATGTTCTATTGCCTCAATCTGTTTAGCAAGCAGTAGCCCGGACGTTTCAAGCCAAATTATTGATGCGCTAAGGAATCCATATTTTGAGGCAATGAAAATTAAATCAAATTTTATTTCACCGTCACTTAGTAGCTCTTTTGAAATTTTGATTGTTGTGGCCTCTTCTTCATCCAATACATTGAACACTTTCACAATTATTTCGAAGTTGGTGGCATAGTACACTGCGGCATCAATACATGTTCCCCATCTAGCAGTTATTGGTGCCAAGAAAGTGTGACACCAGGTGCCAAATCATTCGACGATCGACGTTAGTATAAATTCCTCGATTTTGTTTTGTTGCACAAACTCTGTGCAAGGCAAGTCAGATGTGTCACTTTTGGATAAAATATTTGTATGGCCTCAGCTGCTGGAGCGACATCTGATATAAAGAGTAAAATCGAATCTCGATTGGAACTTTCACCCGGAATTTTGATTGAATCACAAGAATGTCTTGCAATAGTGCTTTGATTTGCCTTGTCTAACAATGTAGTATTTAATACAAATTTTTGCTTAGCGATCAGTTCCTTGTAGGCCAAAATTCCAATGACGTATCAGTAGTTTCATTTTGATTGAATCACTAGAAAGTCTGGCAATAGTGCTTTGATTTGCCTTGTCTAGCACTATAGTATTTATTTCCTTGTAGCCCAAAATTCCAATGACGACGTTTGCTACGTATCTGCCAGTTCTACCAGTAGTTTCATCAATTGAGATCCATAAAAAAAAAATTAAAATTTTTGACGCAATTTTTTATGTCTTTCACGAAATTGTTCCGATGAGTGGTTGCTTACGGCAGGCACTTTGTACTCTGTATACTATTCTAGGAACGACACCAAATTTTTTTACGCAATTTATACAATGGTATCTCAGCAGAAATAAGAGTACTACATAAATCTTCTTTTATTTAATTTAAGAAAATTAAGACAATACCTAACACAGCTTAAATATTATACATAAACATATATACATTCTTGGCCAGCGTCACGCGTCCTGATATTTCCGTCAAGAAGCAGCTATGAATATAAATATTTTAACCAAATTGAGCATAATATGCACTAAAAATATGCATTTATTTCGAAATTTGTCTTATCATAGCCAAAATGCAATTTATGCTCTTACTGGTGAAATATGCAAAAATTTGCCCTTACGAATAGGGCTCTAAATTCATAGTTTAGTCAGAAACACATTTCTGGCTAGTCCATTCTTTTATAAGTAGAATGAGAAAATATATGCATTTGTATATTTTTGGTTGCCCTACTTATCTGCATTGAAAAGATTAAAAACCGGGCTACGAGCCACTATGTCTCAAGAAAGACTAACTGGCTTAGCTCTATTAAATATTTTTAGACATCTCGATATTAATATTGACAATATTATAAACAAGTTTGCTGGACAAAAATATTTTAATTTTTCTCTTTGTCTTTGTTCCAAAGTATTCCATTTCTTATGCCCTATATGCGTTTATTTTGTTTGTTTTATGTAAAATGAATTGAATTTTATTTTGCTAGTCTCATATAGTATCTATAGTACTTTTATCTATATTTTTTAATTACCCCCCCCCCCCCAGACCAATTGGCTGGAAACGCCCCTGATACGGCATCGTCGAGAACCACCCCAACTGAAGCTCTGGACGTCATGATAGGGCACACCACGGGCACACCACGATAACGAATGTAATATCAGAGCCACACCTCAATATTGAGGAAGATTCAATTCCAAAAAGGCCATCATTCAATCTACACTTCAAAACACAGCTTCAAAAAGGACAGAGGAACTGCCACATGAATCTACTGACCATCTCTGGGGTACAGTTTATCTGTGCCCCTGGGATTACATGGCACGACATTCCAAGCGGAAATACACGCCATCGTGATATGTGTCCGTGAAAATCTATGTAGACGTTGAAAGTTGAAACATCAGCATTTTTACGGACAGTCAGGCTGCTATTAATGCTTTAGCGTGTCATGAAATTGAATCTAAAACAACACGGAACTGCCTTCGGGACCTTAAATCTCTGGCGAAACACAACAAGGTCACACTTGCTTGGGTATGGAGCCACAAGGGACTGGTAGGAAACGAAATAGCGAACAAGTTAGCAAGAGATGAAGGTAACAAAGCAAACTTCAGTGGTAACAGGAACTCCTACATTACTAAAATAATGGCCCGAAATGAAATTTGTAAATGGGTAGCAACTAAACACCAGATACAATGGGGCAAAATGAATGGTAAGAAACACAGCAAACGAATTCTAGAATATATTTATCAGACGCTATAACTGCTGAAATCCTGCAACTGCCAAGGAAGATTATTATTGTGGCAGACCTACTCACAGGTCACTGCTCTTTTCGAGGACATCTGCACAAAATGGGTATCTGAAAAGATGAACCATTTTGCAAACTTTGCTATGAGGACATTTGCTATGTTGTGATATTTGTGATAATAATAAATAGCGATAATAAACCACCAAAGATAAAGATCGAAGCAATTTTGTGGAGGAGCTCCAATTACTTCTTGTACAAAAATGTCAGAGTCTCTCTGACATTTTCTGAGAAAATGCGAGGCCCGGGCCAATTTATATTTGGAAGCCCACTCCTACATCCGTTGAAAAGTAAAAAAAATGGGGAAGAAAAAATTATAGTTTTTGTTATGGTATTAAATATTTATTGAATAAGTAAATTTACATAACAAATGCTTTTCGCGCTTTAGCATCAGCAATTTCGGTTATAATTCGGTTGGAATCTTGGAAAGTGAAGCCCATTAAATTATGAGGCCCATGGCAACTGCCCCTTCTGCCCCTTTGAATAAACATTAATTAAAAAATAAAATAAGAATTCTATTTTTATTTAAGTTTTGAGAATAAAAAAAATATTGTAAACTTTTTCTAAAACAAAAATTAGATTGGACCAATGATTCACAAAGGGGTGCATGTCCAAAGAAAAAAAAGGGGTGCAAGGACCCCTTGACGGTGTTTTCAAAAGGATCGATACAATTCTGGTGGTCTATGGGGGGTCGATTTTTAAGTTTAATTTTTAAACGAATTACTTATATAAATATTAGATAATAATAGTTTAAATCCCTGCACCAGACAGGCACGGATTATAGTATATAGATTTGATTTTCTTGTTTTTTTTAATAAGGTTGGAAGTTAAAAAAGCTAAACTGAGGATCATATGACGATCACTACAGCAGATGCCTTCTGGACTGCGTTTTTTTTTTTGCAAGAACACAAATTGAATAATAGACACGATAAAATTTTGATTTTTTTCGGTTTTTTATTTTTGGAAATGTATGAAACAAATCTGAATTTTCTTTTACAGATATACAGGCCGATTCTGTAAGAGAAACGTTAAAAGTTAATTGAAAAGACGCAATTAAAATCTAGTTATTATCGCTAATTTAATTAAAATATATATATATAAACTAATATAGATACTAGTCTCCTCCAGTATCTCTATTATTATTTTTATTTATCTTGGCCGTCTAGGGACCGCGTTAAACAACTATTGTTCAATGTACGTTTCTCCTATTACGTTGATCCTCTTTTGCCAATATATCTTTATCCTCTCTCTCTCTCTCTTTGCGGAAGAAAGTTCATTTCAATTAAATAAAAAAATAATCTGTAAATATCTACTTTATAACTTTCTTTAAAACTAAAGAAAGGTTGATTTTTTTTAATGTAAATTTAGTTAGGAACAAGCTATACATTGTGATAAAACCAGTAATGTTTAAGTTTTTTGGTCTTTTTATTGGTTTGTATCACGAATTGTATTGGTTATAGTCAACGAATGTTAGAATGCATGGATGTGTATTGGTTGGAAGCAGAATTTTTAAAACTCGGAAATATTTAAGCCCATAAATATTTCTTTGATATAAAAATATGAAGAAATGTAAATTAGTGTAGGCTAGGTTATAACATATAAGATGTCTTTTCTTTCAGAATATTGATCTGTTTGGTTGATTCTTCCAAACTTCCAGCCATAACCATCATCCGTAAAATTTGATTTTTTTGTATTCCTCCTTCAGTCGTTTTCTTTCTCCACTCCCTAATAGCTTTTTCTAACATACAGTTGAATAGGAGAGGTGACAATCCATCTCCTTGCCTAAATGCTGTTCTGATTTTGACCCGATTTGACACGCAACGGAACTTTATTTTTTAGTAGGTATCATTAAGTGTTCGGAGTCATATGCTTTCTTGAAGTCAAAAAACGTGATAAAGATGTGTTTCCCTCTTAATCGTATATATTTAATGTTTAACTTGAAGTTTAAGATTTGCTCCGCACAAGATCTTCCCTTCCCAAAGCCCGCTTGGTATTCACCAATTTCTTTATCAAGTTCTTCCAGTCTGTTTTGTAAGGCCTTTATTTTATAGGTTACCAGAAGTAAATATATCCCTCTGTACTTGTTTGCATGGGTTTTGTCCCCTTTCTTGAAGATGTGGTGGATTACTACAGTTTTCCATTTTTCAGGTATAGGTTCCGTTCTCCAAATTTCATTGATTATTCCCAGTAGTTTTTCTTGAGTTGTATTATCCACTTTTTTTCACATTTCTGCATTCATCATGTCTTCCCCCGTTGCATTATTGTTTTTAATTATTCATTTGTTTTCTATAATGGATGGGGGTTCAGAGTAATTGTTTACAGTATTTTGGGTATAAGCCGGGAGATTTCGATTGGTTCTTGACAGTTGAGGAGTTGTTCAAAGTATATTGCTAGTATTTCACAATTTTCTTCATTATTCATTCCCAATTTTCCAGTGGAATCTTTAAAGCACAGATTTGGCGCTACATATTTTTGTAGTTTCTGTCAGTATCTCTATGAACTCATTTGAAAAAGACGTTTTGCCATTGAATTTTGAAAAGACGACCAACTGGTATTTATTTGTGATGGAACATATATTCGCCATAAAAAAGTACAAATAACGAATACCAGAAAATATCATATTCTGGTCAAAAAAGGGCATCTGTGCAAACTATTTACAATACCCACTAAAAATGGTTTGATTGAAGCCGATATTGACGGTATTGATTTGTGCAATGCGCATATTGACGGTATTGATTTGTACTTGTACAATTTGTAAAACATTTTGAAAAAAAACAATCTATATACGCTTTTGCAATATCTTTTTAAAAATAATTTAATATCCACTTTTCGAAACACATCAATAGCATTAAGAATATATCTTACTCTACCAGTTACCTACAGTTGCATCCGGAGAAAAATTATTTAAGGTCATCTATGCATCAACAAAGACTGAATTATTTATCTATAATTTCGATAGAATTTGAAGTATTAGATAGTTTGGATACAAAACAAATAGCAGATTTCGTAAGTTTAAAAGTAAGAAAAGTTCCATTTTTGTAAAATCATCCAGGTACAATCTAAATATTTTATTATAGATATTAAAATAAATTGTTTGACAATTAAAATTGTTCTTTTATGTACATCCATAACAAGTTATTGTTAGCCAACATTAAATTCCTCTCTAAAAGCCTAATAAGGAAGGTAAGCAGTAAGGTAAAGAAGGGGCGGCATTTTTAGTTTTGCACGCGGGCGGCGAAACGCCCAGCGGCGGGCCTGGTCCATGGTATTATCAAGCAAAAGTTCAAGAGCTTTTACATCATAAACTAAATAATAAACTACTCCCTAAAACATTTTTTTGTCGAGTTTCCTGTTTTCAACACAATGAATTTGATACGAGACTTGATTCAGATGTTGAGCTTTCAGAAGAAATTATTGCTGCTATAAATTCTAGAAAAGATCAAGATATTACTTTGGCTTCGGAAGTAGAGACAAATCGTTGGACAAGACAACAAACGATTTAACAGATTCTTCAGAGTTAAAGGAAAACAACTTAAAAATTTGTTTACAGGGTCATATCAAATGTCTCAAGTTGTATCGTATTTAGCTAAAATGATGAATGAGAACGAAACAGTAAAACTTCAGCCTCTTAAAATCACACCCAACATTATAAAATTACAAGTGAGATCTCAGCATATTACTTGATTATAAGTCAGACAATAATGAAATCTCTGGAATCAAACGATATTATTGTGATTGTGCTAATGAAAGGCGTACTATTGGATGTTGCTCTCACATTGCAGCGGTTATATATTATCTTTCCCATGCTCGAGATTTTGCTAAAATAATAAGACCTGACGAAATATTAAGTCGTCTGTTTATAGAAAAAAATGTTAACGTTGTAATAAATGAAGACAGTGTAAATGAAACATCGTTTTAAATTTTTTTTCACATTGTTCCACCACATCAAAAAAATTCCTGAGTATAAAGGAGTAGGTAAAAAGACATTTTCAGACAAAATTTGGTTACACAAATTATTTTGGACAAATTTTCAAAAATACGGTCAAAAAATGATTTTAATTTCATTGCTTTTATTAAAAATCGGCTTTCGATCTGGGAATTATAACAATAGTTATGTCTAGTCATGCCTTTTACTCGTAAGTATTAGGACATAAATCAGCGCACATTAGATTTAAATTTTACTATGGGAACAAAAATAAAATAGAAAAAATATGTTTTTTTTAATATTTCGATAACGGCTTGAGATAAAGAGCTCAAATTTTGTTAGAATTATTTTTATTTGGTACCAAAAGGATCCCCAAAGTACGAAGAGAAAACTCCGCGGGGCAAATTCCACACACACACATATATATATATATATATATATATCCGGCTGGCTATACTCACCCTTTAAGCAAAATTTGTATAAGAAGTTTGAAATAAAACTTGTAGAGCGTAACAAATAGTGATTTAAAAACTGATTTTGATCGTTGCATATCCAAATTTTGAAAAGCTGTTTGCAGCGTTATAAGCATAATTTGCCGAAATATTTCTCGAAATTTATGCAAAATTTTGGAAAAAGTTGCAAATAAAACATAGAGAATGTTGAATTTTTTATAAGAAATGATAATTTACAAATTTTGATTTTAGTTGTTCATTTTGAAAAACTACAAGCGTGAAGTGTTTTTGAAAAACATTGTAAATCACACAAAACTCGAGCTGTTCCATGCTGACTAATGTACCTTTAGATATTAATTTCGAGTTTAAGATTCGGCTAATCGAGTTGTTTTGAGTTAGAGATTAAGCTTTGTCTGCATTTTTTTAAATGCATTTTGTTGGAGATAATCTACTATAATAAATGATAATGTATTATAATACAGTATGATAATTTCTTGGTAATTACTTGCTAATGAGTTAGAGATTTTTTCGACCTAACGAGTTAATGATAATTAGGTTCACAATTTCCTAGAGACTGTCAGGCTCGAAACGGATTAAGTGATATATGAAATAGCAGATAATGCAAACTTAAAAATTTAATGAAAATAAGTATTATTTTGTTTTGTTAGTATTGCCGTAGCAAAAGTTCTGGTAAGAAATTTGGGAAAAAATAAATGGAAAATTTTTCCCAGACCTGAAATTTTATTAACAACTAGCATATACAATGTTTTTTTATTACAAAAAAAAAGAAACATTTTACACTTCCTACTCGCATAAAATGCCAGTTATTAATTTGTCACTAAATAAATTTAAACGGTGTACATTTTACACTGTGTTTATATATTTATATATCTGCGTGATTTTGAGAAACGTATCGTCAGAAAGTAGCCGGAACAAGTAACCTAATGATTGCAAAATTAACTATTTCGATTCCGGCCAAGTGCTGAGAGCTGGTTTCTTCAAAAAGAAATAACGCAAATTATTGTATATTCACCTTGTTTTTTAATTCTTATATGTTATAACCTAGCCTACACTAATTTACATTTCTTCATATTTTTATATCAAAGAAATATTTATGGGCTTAAATATTTCCGAGTTTTAAAAATTCTGCTTCCAACCAATACACATCCATGCATTCTAACATTCGTTGACTGGTGATACAAACCAATAAAAGACCAAAAAACTTAAACATTACTGGTTTTATCACAATGTATAGCTTGTTCCTAACTAAATTTACATTTAAAAAAAATCAACCTTTCTTTATTTTTAAGAAAAGTTATAAAATAGATATTTACAGATTCTTTTTTATTTAATTGAAATGAACTGCTGATTCCTCTATTGTATTTCAAAACACTACTTGAAAACTTAATTTTAGCCAATGATATATACAGGGTACCCCCTAAGCAAGAGTAGATAATTTTGTCAACAATACATATTGCAATGCCTAATCTAGAATGTCAAGGATAAAAAAATAAATGTATAAAAGAAAAACAATTATAATACACAAATCTAGGATGTCAAATAATTCATTGAAAAATATTGATGACATGCTAGATTTTTTTAGTTGGAGGTTGCTTGTTCTCTTCCAATATTTTATTTTAAATAAGAATAAAAAGATATCCACCACACCCTGCAAAATTCATATTTTTTTATAAATACATCTTTCAGAAGAACAAACTATACTTAATTAAACAGCAGCAGGCTAAAAATCTGATACTATACGGTTTTAAAAAGAATTTCCAAAAAACTACAATGAAAAATAATTCATACTTTTACAACTACAGTATTGGTCCTAATTTAAAGAGTGCTCTTTTATAATATCAGATTTTGAGTCCACTAAATCACTTCATGATATAAGAAAAACATCAGTATGCTGCAAACTTAAAATTCATATATATTAAATATAAACAGCTATTAAAAAAATCTTCATAGAAACAACAGACATGCAGCAACTGTGTTCATAACTTTTCACTGTTTTCCTGTTCACTGTGAAGGGTATTTCTGCATTGGAGCATACATCACTTGGGTGTTTGGCTGCTGTCCACCTTGTCCAGACCACTGCCCTTGCTGCGGCACAACACAATACTGTTGTCCAGGTCCTGCTGTATATGGGTATTGGTAGTATCCCTGCATGTAACCACCTTGTGCAGTATATCCTTGTGGATACCAGTATTGTCCATATCCATAAGAGTAAGGCTGCCCTTGAGCATTGTTAACAGATGGTGTAGTAGAGGATTCACCACCAGGGCCTCCATTTTCTTTACCCCAGAAGCACTTAACAATTTGCCCATTGATTTCAGAATTATGGATATTTTCAATAGCATGTGTAGCAGATTCTTTCGTTGCAAAACGAATAAAGGCATAACCCTTATCTTTAAAGACTCTAATATCATGAATAAGACCGAATTGAGAAAATGTACTTTGCATAAGTTCATCAGTTATCCCATTAGTGAAACCTCCACAGTACACAGTGCTATTTGTTGGAGATGTTTGATTATAAACTTCCTCAAAAGTTGGCTGTTTTGTTCTTTGTGTCGGCTTATCTGTGCGAGGCGGTGGTGGCTTGCGTGTTGACCAGTTAGTACGAATTGAACGGGATCCTAACCATTGCCCGTTCATGGCTTGTATTGCATTTTCAGCTTCCGCTTTCTTAACAAAAGAGACGAAAGCATAACCTTTAGATTTTAATGTTTGTGGATCTCGAACTATTCTGCAGTTTGATATTTCTCCGAAGGGAGCAAAGGCCTCTCGCAAAGTGTCAGTCTCTATTTCGGGGGATAAATCCCCGACAAATATATGGTGATGGTTGGAAGTATCTGTTTTTGGTTGATTTCCTGGACTAGTAGCCCAATTAACTTTCATTTCTTTATCTAAAAACACTCGTTTATTCATAGCAGCTAATGCAGTGGATGCAGATTGGTGATTAGTAAACTCCACAAATGCATATGGATCATTTCCTGGTTCTCTTATGATTTTACATCCTTTCACTGGACCTATTTGAGCGAACAGCGTACACAGCAAATCCTCTGACACTGTTAGATCTAAATTACCCACATAGAGTGTCTTAGGGCAGCTTTCCTCCGACATTGTGACGCCGGTATTTATCTACAGCTCACCGTCTAAATCTATCGGCACTCACTACTTTTAGTAACGCATTAAAAAGATACTTTTTATCACGTAGCGTCGCGGCCCCAATATTCCTGCCACAATCTACACGAAACAGGATGGTGACAAAAACTATATGGCCAACTTTCCCTTCTTATTATTCTTATTCACACTGTCAAACGAAACAAAATGGCAGATGGTTTGCTTATTACGTCAATTCAGCAACCAAACACATTAAAATCCCTACCTCAAAGTCAACATCACACAATAACTTCATTTTTCTACCGCCAAAACAATAAAACATTTTTTTTATTCTTTAATACAAAGACATTAAATATATTTATTTTTGTAAAATATATTCCAATATTAAATTAATATTTCCGCTAAATTAAATTTATTGTGCTGCATAAAAATATCCATTAAATAATTATAGCAATACTTGATTTAATTTAATTCACATTAAATATTAATTATTAACAAAATATTTCTGTACCACTTATAGTATTACTTATACTTCAATAATTACTAATATTTCAATGATTTAAAAATAAAACTACTATAAATCTAAAAATTAATTGTAAAAGAATATTTTTGTTATTATTGGTTATTTTTCAAGTTGGGTTTAACCAAGGTTTCACAATTTTAAATTTAATTGTTTCCGTAACGGAAAATCAACAGTTGCTCTAGAACCTTGTAAACGCGGCTTTTCTAGTTTTAATGTAAATCGAAAAAATTATTAATTTCCAACCGAAAAATGAAATATACACTAGTCAATATTCCATTTCCTTCAAACATTTATTATTAATATGATATTTAAAAATATTATAATTAATATAATATTATTGTAATTTAATAATTTTTGGTTTATAACTATAATTTAATATTTATATTTTAATTTAATAATTGTAATGCGTATAATGAAACTAATTAATTATATTTAATTGATATTTTCTTATATAATAAACATAACTTAGATAATAAACATAAATGTTATGCTTAATAGTAACTTTATAACAGTCGGTTAGTTAAGTTTGTATCACTGTGGATATGCCAACAAGTTGTTAAATTACGTGTATTTTATAAAAATAATAATGAATTCGCGACAGAAATCATATTTTCGTAAATCTGTTGCAAATAAAATTGTACAAAAAATACTTATTATGATTTAATTATAACGATTTTTCAAAACTTGTAGTAACCTGTTCACAATAAAACGACAACTTCGTTTTCAACAGAGGGATCGGCAACCTGGGAAACAGATTAATCCGCCTTGTCTTATGAATTAGTCATAATTAGTCATAAATAAATCTTTATAATCAATGTTTTGATATTATAAATTGTAAAATTACATAATACATGAAATATGGTGTGTGTTACACATAATTTCAAATACATATAGAGTATATAAAATTATTTATTGCAATAAACACCCACACGAAAATGATGATTTTTTTTTTATTTATGAACAGAATTTTGTGAAAATAACAAAATTAAACCGTTCAAAAGTTATGCCATCGTGAAGAGGCTAAGAAGCCGGAATATTTATTTATCAAGTTAAAAAAAAATCCGAAATGGTTTTCCTGCTGGTTGCAAATATTGCATTTTGCTAGCTGCTTTCGTCCGTGAGACGAAAGATAAGACTTCATAAAATTTGTAAAATCGAACTTAAGAACTTCGAGAAATTTTCGTCGCTTGGGCAATTGCTTTTGTTTGTAATTTTCACAATGAGTTATGTATAGATACTACGAAGAAACCAAAGCTCTGGAAATTGAAAGAAAGACAGTTTCGTTGCTTTTATAACGTAAACACCCATCGAGGAAGAATTTTTGGAAATTTCGTTTGTAAGGGGGTGAAAAAGGGGCCTAGTTTTGTACTAGGATGTCTATATATCAGAAATGGAAACTGTTACAAATATGAAATTTGGCAGAAAGATACTTTCTTAAAAATATTGAGACACTTGTTTTACCACTTTTCTGAAAATCCGATTATGGAGGCTGAAAATTGGGGCTGAATATTTTTATAACCCATATCTCTAAAACCGAATATGCTACGATTGTAAAAAATAGCAGCTAGATTCCTCTTACAAAAGAGAAAAACACGTTTCTTACTATTTTTCTTTAAGATAATAGAGATAATACTATACTATACTACTAATACTTAAGATAATACTATAATTTAATAAATAATACTATATCTCAAAAAGTGCATAAGTTAGAAATGTGAAAATTGGTATTTAAATTTTTCTTTAAAAAATATTTTTACAAACTCTGCAGTACCATTATTTTGCTTATTTCTGTGCATAAAAGAAAGTATCCTAACTGATTCACTAAATGAGCCAGCAAGAATATTATAATAATCCAAGGAAAGAATTTTTTAATGATCCGTTTAATACTTCCAACCTAGAGTTTTTATCTGACTTTTATGTTGATTTGGGCAAGGAATAGCTTCATTCATTGTCACAAACAGCTGTTAACAACCTTATCTACGGATGAGTAATTAAATAAAAATAATGAACTCCATTCCTAGCCATAAAAATATTGCTCTTAGGTTTCCTACACTGTTTTATTGTTGTCAAAGGAGTCAAGGTTATGTTCACTTTGAATTTTCTACGTTTTTAATCTATTTTTGAACAAAACACGCGTTTAATCTGCAATGTTTGCAAATTTTGAAGATGTCCTGTGAAGAGAGCATAAAAGAACGACAGGAAAATGAATTGGCTGCACTACAGGTAGCAAACACAATAAAGACATTAATATTGTAAACAAAATTAATTTGTTTAAAATTTTCTTCAGTCTATTTATATGGAAGATTTGAAAGATCTGAGAGGAAAAGGGGCTTGGAATAAATGGGTCCCGCTAGATATATCAGTTACATTGACGCCTTCAAGGGGCAGTTCGGGATTGCAAGAAGTCCATGCCAAACTGGATCTTCACTTGATTTGTTCAGAGAAATATCCTTTCAAGTATGGATGTGACTGTTTTGTTTATGTCTTGGGCTTTGCTTCTTATTTTTATAATAAAGAATTCACTGTTCGAAAATTTTATTTATTTCAGCTTCTATTGTTCAGCTCTAAGTTACACATTTTTGCATGCCCATTTGTTGCTTATAAATTAAAACACATTTAACGATAAGTGTTTATCAGTTCATATCATTATAGCTTTGTGTTTTAATAGATAATAGTAAATGTATGTTTTCTATTTTCTATCATTATTTATTTTTAGAATTGGAATATTTGAATTAGTTGATTATGAAACTTTACATCAATCGTTGGTTGTAAAAAACCTTAATAAAATGTTTTGAAATAGCAAAGCCAAAGGCATAAACGTCTTAAAAATTTCATACATTGAATTGAAAAATTCACTATGTTTTTACCACTCAGTACCGTTGTCAGTCAGTTTTTACCAAAACCCCAACTATACCCCATTCAATAATGGTGGTAGAAACATAGTGAATTTTTCAATTCAATGTAAGAATGAATTACCACATAGTAACTGTTGCAACCATCCTATTCATAAAAATTTCATACTTAAAATTTATAAACCATTGAATTCATAATTTAAATTTTCTTCTGTAATCTCATAAAGTTTCCATTTATCATTCTTGTTTCTGTTTCTACTATTCGAAAATCTCAATTATTTGTGTTCCATAACTAACACACTAACTTTTATAAGTAAAATTCACCTTAAAAATTCCAAATTGTGTTTTTACAATAGAAAGATTTATTTATTTTCATCTACAAAATATGTTATGATGCAATTTCATCAGCAAATTAAACAAGAAAGTTCAAGCAAAATACACATGCAATGATTTTATATACATGGTTTCCACAAATTATCAGAATGTTATCATTTTCTGAAATCATGATGACACGTCTATGATTATTAATTGAACAAGAGTTTTATACAATTTGCATTTTCCAAAAATAATCTTTTCTGTTTTGTGTTCTTTGTCTAATGTAAGATTATTGTGAATGTGTGGGAATCTAAATATTTTGAAGTAAATAGGAGTCTGAGGCAGGGTTGTCTGTTGAGTCCCACACTTTTTAATCTCTATGTGGCTGATATTCAAAAATATCAGATCAGGTTTTGGCAGATGGTCAAGCCGTAGGCGTGGTTATTAGGAGAAGGAAAGTGTGGAGCTTTGCCTATGTAAATGATGTGGTAATGTTCAGTAAGTCCGCAGCAGAAATGAGAAAGTTGATTGGAAGATTGACAGGTTATTTTGAAAAGAGAGATCTAAATGTATATGAGGGGAAGACTAAATGAATGCAGTTTAAAAGCAGCAAATATGGCAAAGAGCGTTTTGAATGGCCAGGGAATGAATGCAAAAGTTTATATATTTAGCATATCTGTTTGGAAACGGGTGCAGTAATAGTGACAATGCGGATTATGTTAAACAAGAAACATGAGTGCAGAATGTATGTGGAATACATGGAAAAATAGACTTGAAGGGAACTTTAGGATGGCTAGAAAATATGGAGAGAGTGTGTAAGAAGTGTGTTAGTGTATGGATTGGAAGTCTGCAGACTAGAGCGGAAGAGAAGATACAGAGGGTTCAACAAAACTTTTCAAGAAAATCCTGAAGCTAGACAAGTTCACTTTGTATGCATGGGAACATTCCCTAGTATCTTCCAAGCAGAGGTACATGCAATCGAAAGATGTGCACAATTTAACCTCGACAGGAATTATCACAAAAAACGAAATGCTATCCTGTCAGACAGCCAAGCAGCCATCAAGGCCATTAGCTCAAACACCATCAGATCCAAACTGGTATTGGACTGTGTGGGAAAGCTAATCAAGCTTGGCAGAGAAAATAAAGTACCAGTACCAAGTACGCTATACTGGGTACCAGGACACACTGCTGTAGATGGAAACAAAGAACCCCCTCTATTGGTCCCCTATTCCACCTTGGCTTTTAGTATCTGCCACCGGTATCACATATTTTGCATTAATTCAGGGTGGGCAGCCCAAACAGTTAGTGAAAACCGCCCTAGTTGTTGTCTCCCCGACCAGGATTCGAACCCGGGTCTCCCGCATTGAAAGGCGAGTATGTTGTCAAATACACCACCGAGGAGCCCTTTATTGGTCCAGAACCCTTTTGCAGTATGTGTGTGAACACTATCCACAAAAGTTTAAATGATGAAATAAGAGAACAATGGATGAAAACCTAGAAAGAACTTCCAGGGTTGAGACAATCCAAAGTAATGCTGGGATCTGTTAACCAGAAAAGAACGAAAGCTTGCCTGAAGCTAAACAGAAACAAGCTTAGAATTCTGGCAGGAGTTCTGACTGGACACTGCAGACTTAGAAACCACCTCAAGACCCTAGGCCTAAAGGAAGATGACAGATGCAGATTCTGTGGTTCTTCAGCAGAGGGAACCCCCATACATCTGCTCAAAGACTGTACAGCACTGCTCCACTAGAGAAAAATGTATCTTGGGGCCCACTGCTTGAACGCAGAGGAGTTGCAGTGCTTGAATCCCACCCATATTCTGCAATTCCTAAAGGAATCAGGACTAGAGGAGGCGCTCTAAATGGGTAAGTATACCAACGTTTAGAAGAAGAGGGTGGGGTACGATTGATCTACGAAGGTCGCAGTATAAGTCATCACCACCAAAACTACAATCTAGACAAGTCCACACCAGGTGACATAGTCTTCCATGAGGTGAATGCCTATAAGATGACCACCCTGCATAAAGAGTGGTATGGTATGAATGCAAGGTGAGAGAAATGGGGGTTTAAAGAATAATAAAAGAAGTGTTTCAAATGGCGAATCAGGAGAATAAAAGAGGGAAGAAAGGGAATGGATATGTGGCAAGGAACTACAAAAACTTAAGACGGAAGGTGGAAAGTGGGTGGAAATATTAGGAGAGCGAGTAGAGGTAGAATTACAGGAACGCCAGAGCAAAATTGCTTCTAAATACGCAATGATTCATGTGCATCGTCGTTTACCAACCTATTTCAACTTAAGAGCCAGATGGTTCATGTCATACTAGCAACGTAAAGGTGTGGAACTGAAGAGTGTGAGGAAGCAAATATTGGATGAGTGAGGAATGTAGAAACTGTAGAATATATGAGATGACAAGATAGATGGAAACATTAGATGGAAGAATGTACAAGGATTGAATGGAATAAACAAGAGAAAAAAGTAGGAAGAAAATGGAAAGTGTGTATGGATGAAAGGGGAAAGAGATTGGAATTGTCCAAGGGGGTGAAAAGTTGAGTGAAAGATTAAACAGATAATCAGGAAGAACTGTTCTGATAATTGGTAATTTGTAATGTAATGTATTAATATAATGTATAACCATTAAATGTATAATAATAATTAATGTATAATGTAATGTAAAATAAATAATTAATGTAATAATAATTGTATAATATAATAATAATTAATGTATAACCATTAAACGGTCATAAATAAACAAGAAAATAGTCTTGTCTGTCCTCTTGTCTCTCTAGTGTAGTCTTGTCTGTCTAGTCTCGTCTGACAAGAGTTGTTTGTCTAGTATTGTCTGCATAGTCTTGTCTATCTAGTCTTGTCTGTCTAGTCTTGTCTGTCTTATCTTGACTGACTAGTGTTGTATGTCTAGTCTTGTCTGTCTTGTCTTGTCGGTCTAATCTTCTCTGTCTAGTCTTGTCTGTCTAGTTATGTCTGTCTAGTCTTGCCTGTTTTGTCTTGTCTGCCTAGTCTTCTCTCTAGTCTTTTTTTTAAATGGTTTGGGGAAGCTTTCACTAAACTCCCCTATTAAACTTTGGCTTTTAGTTTGCGCCACCACGGTATCGCATGTTTTGCATTCATTCAGGGTGGGCAGCCCGGACGGTTAACGGAAATCGCCCTAGTTGTCGCCTCTCCCACCATTGAAAGGCGGGTATGTTGTCAACTATCGAGAGGACAGTCTTGTCCGTCTAGTCTTGTCTGTCTAATCTTGTAAAAACCTCGACTAGCTTCGTTACCAGCCTTAAGATAGGGTTTCTTTTCGTTTCGTTTAACGCTTTCTTTCCAGAAGACAATGAGGAGGACTCTTACTTACATTCTCGAGGCATAAACTGGAAGAGGTGGACCTGATGTTTTCCGAAAGTTTCCGAAATTAAACGCGTACTACACAGAATGAGCACAAAGAAGGCTCCTGGTCTGGATGGCATATCATCAGACATTGTATTAGCTGCCTTTAATTCTGCACCAAAAAAATTTGAATTGCTGTACAACAAGTGCTTAAATAAATAGATTTTTCCATCTTGTTGGAAAGAACAGTTGATAAAGATCATTCCCAAACCCAATAAACCGGCTTTATCCACGAAGGATTTCAGACCAATCAGTTTACTTCCTGTTGCTGGAAAGGTGTTAGATTCCCTGCTTATTACAGTCTTACCTGCTTAATCTGAATCACAAAAACCAATTCGGCTTCAGAAAGGGAACTGGAACTGTTCAAGCTATTTCAACAGCTGTTGGGTGCATATGGGAAGCAATAAAAAACAAGAAACATTGCTCAACCATCGCACTAGATATTAGTGGGGCATTTGAATGCATGGTGGCCACTTCTAATGGAGCCCCTCTCATACCTGGCGACCTCAGAGGGTATCAAGCCTTACCATGTCAAGCGGGGCTCTGACGTGGCGGACCTTTAGTTCCCTTGCCACTTGTGGGATTTATATGAATACCAAAAGAAAATATGATTCATGTGTGCGGGACCTAACCGACACAAGGAAGAGAGGACAAGGAAGTCAGCCCGGATTACCGGGAGGACGACCTTGACCCCACGCTCGTAGACATGAGCAGTCCAGCCATGTCTACGGAGGCAGAGGAAGATGTTGTTCTTGTAGGGACAGAGGAGGACTTGTCGCCTCTTGTCACAAAACAAGAATGACCAGCAGGCGCACCAAAATAGCCCAAGTGAACATCCACCATGCCAAAGCAGCCTCGGCTGTGATGGCTAGGATGTTCACTAAACAACACCTAGGGCTAGCGCTGCGGCAAGAATCCTGGACCTACGGAAGTAAGATCAGAGGCCTTAGCAACAGGGAATGTAAGGTTTTTTACTAAACAACACCTAGGGCTAGCGCTACGGCAAGAACCCTGGACCTACGGAAGTAAGATCAGAGGCCTTAGCAACAGGGAATGTAAGTTGGTATGGGACAGGCGTGAGGTCTCCCCTAGTACTTGCATTATGGTAAGGAAGGGCATAAATTATTTATGTCGTTCAGAATTTTTAACGCGGGATTTAGTTCCGATTCCGGCCCACATCAAGACCGAGGGCCTCCACCGCGAAGTAGTGATCGCATCAGCATACTTCCCTGGGTAACAGCATACTACCCATGGAATACAAAAGCTGGTGGAACACCATATTAGGAGAAGGCTGCCACTCATCCTGGGATGTGACGCGAACGCACACAATGAGAGATGGAGCACGGACACTAATAAGAGAGGTGAGTACTTTTTAGAACACCTCATTAGAGAAAACTTAATTGTTTACAACGTTGGGTCTGTCATAGCCTGCGCCGATGACAATCTTCTGCTTTGCAGAAGTAACAGGATTGCGGGACTAAAAGAGATCACCGATCTGGCTCTGGCAAGTCTTCAACATTGGTCAGCCAACTGTCAGCTAATTTCCAATCCCAAAAAGACTGAAGCCCTATTCTTCGGCAGGTCATTAAAACAGAGTCCCTTTTCACTATTGGGAACACAATGATAAAATGCCAACATCATATCAAATATGTGTCATAATTGATGGATGCCTTAACTTTAAGGAACACTTAAAGCTTGCATGTGGTAAGGTGAAACAATTTAGTCAACTATTGGATTTTGCTGTGAAAAAGGAATGGGGTCTAGGTAGATCATAAATAGTTGACATATATCATGGTGCAGTTGAACCAGCACTACTGTATGGAGCTCCTATTTGGCACCGGTCATGCAGCGTTAAAGGAAAGCTTAAGCTATTGGGAGTACAGCGCCTCACTAATATCCGTGCGATACGCATTACTTTGGCGGAGAGGAGATACATTATAAACAGATTAGACTAGAGTATTACTGCTCTATCTTCTAGTTGGAGCTTATAGCTATACAACACGCCTTGCGTTATCTGGAAGAGCAATCCAACTGCTATTGCTTAATTTTATGTGAAAGCTCCGTTCTTGACGTATTGAAAATAGCTGCTTGTATATCGAAGAGGATCAAGCCCAGATGGCACTGGGTAGAAGGTCACGCTGGAATCGAGGGTAATGAGCGAGCAGACAGGCTCGCCAAACTTGCAGCAGACATGGAAAATCTCTCCATCTCTTATAGCAGATTGACTAGGCCATTAATTCCCAACCAGTGGTACGCGAACCCCTTGGGGTTCGCAAGGTGTAGAAAGGGGGTTCGCGAAAATATTATTGTAATGGAGACATTTTAAAATACCGGAGATAGAGAAACTCAAGAGAAATAATACCTAAATAAACATGCAATACTCAACAAACAAAAGCAAAGAAAAGTACTAGTTCTATTTTTGATCGCTTTGTTGATGTCTCATTATATATCTACAAGGCAACTTCTCTAGACAACCTAACTAGGTAAACTAAAATACTTGAACACAACTTGAATAATATTGAATATCCTCTCGTTTGTTGGGTAAAGGTTGTCTATCAATATCGCTATGTTGGTAGGCAATGTCTAGGCACCTCAAAATCTGTTAAGGCATTCCTTAACAGATGTTCGTGCAGAGGGTTATAAACTTGTGATTAAGTTCTATATTAGTGTCATAGGTATTGTGGCTTTGTTTGTTTAGTGCCATTATTTTCAATAATAATTATGCCTCAATTTTATTATCGATCGATGGTTATAGACCAGTCATTTAGAAGCAAGACATGATGATACTGAAAGCTGTAGTGGGCTACCATTTCAACAGACTAAAAGCAAAGAAAAAATGGTGGCAAAGACTATTTACAAATGGGTTTTATTATACTGGGGAAGAGTCATAAACTTACACCACTTTGGGTATTCTGTAACGAAGTTCTTGCCAGCAGAAGTTTAAAATCATTACTTCTTCGTATACACCTTGAAACAAAACATCCGACGCACAGGGATAAACTATTTGTTTCTTCTTTCCTGTCTTCAAACGAAGATAGTAAAATGGCCCTTGGGCATCATTTCGAGTAAGTTATAGAATTGAAAGATCTAGACAGATTTATTGGACCATGTGCAAAATATATTGGAGAAAAGGCAGCAAATACAATTGATCTTTTTCCCTTATTAAACAATACGGTGTTGTGTAGAATTAATCCATCATCATTCAGCTCTCTGTGTCCACTGCTGGACATAAGCCTCCCCCATTTCTGCCCATTCCCTTCTGTCTTGCTCTCTGTATCCAGTTGCCTGCACATCTTTTTAGATCGTCCGTACAACGTGTGGGGGGTCTTCCCTTACTTCTTTTATCCAAGCGCGGTCTCCACTCGAGCAGCCTTTTCGCCCATCTCCCGTCCGTCATTCCTGCCACATGTACAGCCCACTTTCACTTGAGTATGCGTATTTGGATAACTACATCTGTGACGCCGGTTCTTCTTCGTAAATCTTGGTTTCGTATATGATCCCGCAGAGACACTCCGAACATGGAGCTTTCCACCTTGCGCTGTATTACCATAAGTTTCCTAGTACTTGGTGAGGTTAGTGTTAAGGTTTCAGCTCAGTAGGTCATGACGGGCAACACACACTGATCAAACACCTTCCTCTTTAAACATTGTGGTATGTCGCTTTTAAAGATTTCCGCAAGTTTTCCATAGGCTGCCCAAGATAGTGTAACTTCATTTCATTTCGCACGATTGGTTGTCTCGTGAGATTTGGATTTCATGACCAAGATTGTTGTACTTATCCACCAGAGCCAATTCCTCAACACCAATGAGAATTTGCTCACTGGGAACTAAATTTGTCATATATTTTACCTTATACCACATACCTTTTGTAGTTCTTGTAACATATCTTGAATGTCTTTAAGGTTATCTGAGAGCAAAATCATCCCCAAAACGTAGATTCGAAGTTTGGAACATCTATGTTTAGGCCCTTATTTTCCCAATTGAGTTTTTTAAAAGCATATTCCAAAACTGTGATAAAGAGTTTGGGCGAGTAGAATTAATAATTTTGCAAATAATGTGGAACTGGAATGGAACTTATGAAGAGATTGAATGATTAAAAATGAATTATTTTCCGATCCAGCTTCACGAGTAGGCCGATGTAGCAAACGCCGCAATATTGCCTGACTACGATAGATATATTTTGACGAATATCGTTCAAGATTACTATGTGCATACTATTTGCAACCTTTGAAAACTTATACAACTGGAGAAACAATTTTCGATATGATCAATGATTATTTTGAAAAATTGGAATAAATTGGTTTGATTTTGTTGGTGTGGTACAGAAGGTGGAAAATCAATGGCAGGGAAGTTTTCTGGTTTCATGGCACGAGTAAAAGAAGATAAACGAGAAAATGTAATGGACTCATTCCTACATTTATAGATAAGCATTGGCATGCAAGCGTATATCTGCAGCATTATCTACTACTTGGTGGTGCTGTACATATTGTTAATGCCTAAAATTGAATTGAGTACGAATGTTTTGGTTCTCTGAATATATCTGAAAAAACTTAACAATTAACTTTCGATGACTATTATCCTAATAGATCCTAATAGGTAAGTTTAGAAATCTCTCTAACTTTACTGCGGTTTACTGGATAAAGAAAAAAGAATTACCCTGTGACAGTTCTCTAAAATCTATTTTTAAAGATCATAAAGATCTCTTTAATTGCCTTCTGGCTCAATAAAAATGAATATTCTGTTTTATCAAAAAATGCAATTGAAGTTCTATTACCCTTTTGCGCAACATATCTATGTGAGAAAGGATTTTCAATATATACCTTTCTGAAAGATAAATATAGTAACAGATTAAATGCGGAACCTGATCTAAGACTGAAATTTTCAGATATTGTGCCAAATTTGATTGTTTCTATCCTTGTTAAGAACTATTGTTCAATATGGAAAATAAATGTTCTACTCGGAAAAAGTACGCTTTAAAAATTACCGTTTCAAATAGTAGCAGCGACCTTACGAATTTGAAACTGTAAAAACTACAATGAGAGTTATCATGTTACTAAGTGTTTTTTGTTAAAATTACAGTTATTAAATTATTAAATATTCAAATATTAAATTTTAATTTATTTGCTGTAACGTTTCACTCTACTAAAAATAATTTAAAAATCACAGTATCGAGATGTAATATTTCGGCGTTCATTTCTCATACTCAACGAGTAATAGCTCAAACTGTAATTTTTTTGAAAGTTTGAAAATAAATAAGAAATATTATATTATGAAGTAACACATCCATCCGGAAAAAAATCGTAATTTTTACAGTTTGTACTAATAATGAATACATATTATATGATGAAAAGTTACAAAATAATTAATAAAGAATATTTTATCTTTCCTAAAAGTACTTTTAACTAAAAGTACTTTTCCAAACTGTAGAATTCACAGCTTGGAATTGTAAGATTTTTATTAGTAAATAAGTTAAAAGTTACAGTATGCGACTGCACTCTTTACAAGTTTGTATTCGTAAGGACCGATTCGAAACATTACTATTTAAACTGTAATTTCTACAGTGTACTACAGTGTATCCGATTTTATTACTTTTTTACACGCCAGTGTAGGGGGTTCGCCAAGCTCTTTTGAATTTTACAGGGGGTTCGCGCGGAGGAAAAGGTTGGGAAACACTGGACTAGGCAAACACTTAAATCGAATTCCAGGGAACACTTTAAGGAACTCTGACAGGATAGATGGTGGACTGCTAAAACAGGATTGTGGACCAAGATGTTTATATCATCCATCACAGCCTGGAAAAGCTTTAACGTCAGTCTGTCCAACCACTCCGTTCAACTAATAACTGGCCATGGAAACTTTGGGGTGTATCTTCACAGATTTGGAAGGAGGGAATCTCCGTTAAACAAGTGTGGTGAAAATGACACTGCGGAACACGTTATCTTTTCGTGCCCAGATACTGCACAATGGAGACAAACTCTGGAGCTAGACTACAAACAAAATGGCCTTACCTGTCCTAATAACCTAGAGCAGCTTAGATCAATTAAAAAGACTAAAGAGTGGTTGCGTAACTTCGACAATAATGCGAAAAAACTAACCAGACTAGACCACGACAGTCGGTTTAGTTAAAAGATCAATCTGATATAAACTGATAATATGTCTTGGCATCAGTAGATTAAGAATCATAGCCAGCATATTGTCGAGATCAACGGAATGCTGACTTTCATATGCACACATATGAATAATCAAACAAATAGGCTGTCTAATCTTGTCTGTCCAGTCTTGTCTGTCTAGTATTGTCTGTCTAGTCCTGTCTGTCTTATCCTGTCTGTCTAGTATTGTCTGAGAAGTCTTGTCTCTCTAGTCTTGCATGTCATGTAGTGGACGATAGACCTGCTTAATAAGCGGAAGACCGGGGTTCGATTCCCCGCCGAGGCAGAAGCATTTTCAACCAGGACGATGGAGATTATACGTGGCGCATAACCGGGGTGGCGCAGACTAAAAGCCATGTGGAAAAGGGGTTTTAGTGAGAGATTCTCCCGAACTCACAATAAAAAAGTCTTGTCTCTCTAAACTTGTCTAACTAGTCTTATCTGTTTAGTCGTGTCTGTCCAGTCTTGTCTGTCTAGTCTTGTTTGTCTAGTTTTGTCGGTCTAGTCTTTGTCTAGTCTTGTCTGTGTCGTCTTGTCTGTCTAGTCTTGTCTGTCTAGTCTTGTCTGTCTAGTCTTGTCTGTCTAGTCTTGTCTGTCTAGTCTTGTCTGTCTAGTCTTGTCTGTCTAGTCTTGTCTGTCTAGTCTTGTCTGTCTAGTCTTGTCTGTCTAGTCTTGTCTGTCTAGTCTTGTCTGTCTAGTCTTGTCTGTCTAGTCTTGTCTGTCTAGTCTTGTCTGTCTAGTCTTGTCTGTCTAGTCTTGTCTGTCTAGTCTTGTCTGTCTAGTCTTGTCTGTCTAGTCTTGTCTGTCTAGTCTTGTCTGTCTAGTCTTGTCTGTCTAGTCTTGTCTTTCTAGTCTTGTCTATCTAGTCTAGTCTGTCTAGTCTTGTCTGTCTAGTATTGTCGGTTTTGTCTTGTCTGTCTAGTATTGTCTGTCTACTTTGGTCTGCCTAGTCTTGTATGTTTAGTTTTGTTTGTCTACCCACTAACATTTTCTAGTTGAAAAATTCTGGATAAGTGTATAGTATAATCTCGATAATCGGACAGATATGGTACCAGACAACCGCCGGATTATAAGAAAGAGTGGGAGGGAAGAACGTGAGCTGTCTCCAGACCGCCCGATTACTGGACGATTACCCAACGGCCGAATTACCGCGATTATTCTGTACATGAATTTCTAAAATGCTGTGGGATTTTTAATATAAGCAGAAAAACGCATAATAATTTTCAGACACCACGTAGTTTATAGTATTAATCGAAAATTAGGTTTAGCAACAATATAGAAACTAGACAGGACAATATTTCAATAAGTTATTTATGTTTTTTAGAGTTCCAATAATAAAATTAGAAAACGCAAGTGGAATGTCGGATACTATATTATGTAAGTTAAAGTGTGAATTAGAATCTCAAGCTGACAGTCTAAAAGGAGAAGTGATGATTTTCGAATTATGCGAGTACATAAAAGACTTCCTGTACCAACACAACAAACCTGCTACAAAGAGTTTCTATGAAGAGATGATAAACCGTGAAGAGAAGAAGAAGCAACAGGAGAAAGCTGCCCAACAAATAATTCAAGACAGAGAAGTAATTTTCTTTAATATTACATTTACGTTTATATCTTAAGATTCGAATACTAATTCACGATGTTTAATTCTCCATTTAAAAATTGAATCATGATTTGTTTATTAGAATCAGAAATTTATTAAAGAAGTCCATGAGAGGGAGAAAATATTGGAAATGGAAAATATTCGGAGGAAAGAAGCAAGGAATTCAGAAAATTCGAACGATAGTGATGTCGTTAATAGATCTTCTCTCACTTGTAGTTTTGATGATAGTGAAACGTTAACTTGTAATCATTTGAATACATCTGTAATAGATTTTTGTAATAATGGAGAGATAAGAATTTCCCGTGGAAGGTGCATAAGTAAGTTTATTAAATTAAGGGTTGATGTGATAAATTTTTGTGTTTTTTTTATTTAGCCCATTCGAAACGTAATTGCGTTTTATTTAGTGGAATGGATCAGAAATGTGGACAATTATATTTAATATCGGAGTGGAAATTGAATATTAATTCAGAAAAAATTGCGAGTTTGTTGCAAGAATTGAATTATTTGGTGAAGCTCAAACATGCAAATTTGACGCATTATTTAAATATTTGCTCCAAAGACCTTCCAGAGGAAAATAAGACTGTTTTGTATGTACTACAGGAATTTGTGTTTGGTATGTCCAACATATCATTTATTATTTAGGAATACTCAAATAACACAGCACAAAATATATTTTTGTGCTGGTGATTTTACGTTTCTAGGTAAATTTTGGGTGGAGAATCGAAAATATCTGTCGAATCTTCGAAGATTTCGCCTCTCAGATCTAGTTTTTGGATGTACAATATATTGGCCTCTTTTGACCTGTTGGGCGCCGCATCTACCATTTTTGAGTGACGGTTATGCTTCCGTGGGGGGGCCGTCACTCAAATATGTGTGACGCTCTTCTTGTTCAAGTTAAATAAGATATTCAGTTGGATTTTTAAAAGGAATTTAATGGAACAATCACTGAAATAGAAATATAGAATATGCAGCCTAAAAATATGAAAAATATACATATCACACTCTACTTTTGATTAGTTTATATTTAAGGATAAAATATTAGATTATCTACGTCGCGTGATGTTCGTTGAAACAGTTCAAGTACATACGTGGCGATTTTGGGCAATTCAAACAATGCGTTGTCGTTTTTCGTTGCTTGTTGGCGTTCGACAGTTTACCGCTTCTTTTGGTAACACAATACGCACATACTTCTCATAGACTTGTCCAGCTAATTTTTATGAATCTCCAAGTAACTTTTCTGCTTTTGTGTGTATTAGAGTCGGGCATAGTATTTTCTGAGGACAACTATTTTATGATTAAATGTTCCGGAAAAAAATTCCCGGAATTTTCTGCTTACGTTCTGGCGCTCCGAAAATCGGATTTGGGCGCCGCGAGAAACTCAACCGAATCACGCTGGGCGCCGAATGTGTTAAAACTCTTTTGAAGGATTTCCACTAACTTTTTGCAAGGTTTCTAGATAATTTCATCAGATTTTTAAATGATTTGCAAAACTAGAAATTCTCCTAATGGAAATTGCGGTTTTTCTCAATAACAGTTTGTGCATCATTTTGTTGCAAGTTTTATTACACTGATGTGTTCTTCTTGCTTTGTTTAATGTCAAATTTCTTTTTGTACTTTGATGTATTGGAAGGACTGACCGACTCTCTGTCTTTAACAGAAGACGCCCAAATGCTTTTCGAATAAAATGCAATCTATTTGTAGGCTAGTTCCGTGTTCCCACCGATGTGTTTATAATAAGATTTTATTATTCATGCGCATGAAGTAAACAAAAGCATTTAATATTTGAACTTTATTTTAAGGCTTAAATTGCACACAATTATATTTAGCAGAAAATATATCGGCGGAGATGGATATGATACGGCATATAGCAGAAGGGGTTTTAAACGCGTTAGACTTTTTGCATCGGAACAACGTTGTTCACAAAGATTTGACGGATTCCTGCGTATACATAAACAGGAAAGGTAATAAATAAATCAAAGAGCAACCAATTAAATTAATAAGTTGTTTTTAGGGAGAATTAAAGTGTCGAATTACAGTTTAGACAAACGCCTCACAGATTTAGTCTCGCAATCGCCAAGTTCCAACTATAAGAAAAAAAGCGATATTTATAAATTCGGATTGTTGATGTTATCTTTGGTGAAAGGCTGTTACGTCGAAGAAGATACATTTGAAATTCCTACTAATATACCTAGTGACCTATACGACTTCTTATCTAAGTAAATTACACATTTTAACAAATATTTACAAAACAAAATATATAATTCTTCTAAAACGTGAGACGATTTTTCATAAATAATTAAGGGTAACGGATAATTAAGGGTTTATTTGTATTTCTCTTTCAGTTGTTTGTGTTCTAATGAAAAGACCAGGTATACAGCGACACAATTACTGAACCATTCATTCCTAAAAGTCCCTCTGATTAGAAATTCTCCGTTAAAGAATGGGGAAATTAAAGAACTGGAGCGAATTGAGTCTCCGGAAGAACGCACGGACTATAATATGATCGCGCATAAAGCTTCAGGAGGCCAATCTAGGGTGGACAAGGAGTTTGAAATTCTTAGTCAATTAGGCGAAGGCGCTTACGGCGCAGTTTACAAGGTAATCTAGGAGTCCGACTGTATTATTATTTCTACATTTATATTTTGTTTAGGTACAAAATATTTTGGACCAAAGATATTATGCTTTGAAACGCATCCAACTGAATCCTCGAAATAAGCAGATAAATAAGAAGACGATAAGAGAAGTAAAACTATTGTCGGGATTAAATCACGAGAACGTCGTCCGTTATTACAATTCTTGGATAGAAACTGCTATCGTAAGCAACGATCTTCCAAACGATAGTACTGATTCGTCACAAGTAACTCCCAACGTAACCAAAGACCCAGTCAAAAAAGAAGTGAGTGTATTTGGGTTATGAAATGTGATAGTTATTCTTAAATTATTTTTCAAGGTAGGATTTTCAAATGATGATAGTGATATCGAAAGACTAGCGCCTCCAATGAGAGAAGTCGAATGGTCGATTAGCTATGGAAGCAAACCACAGACCATCAAGGATAATTCATCGTCCGATGATGATTCATCGGACGATGATAGTAGTGATGACGACGATAATTGGGCCATTATGTGAGAATTGTGATTAACGTCGTTAGGTTTAATTATAATTATGTTGTCTGTGTAGGCAAGCAAGTTTTGAGGAACCAATGAGCAATGGTGTCGATAGTACGGATTCGTCCACGCAACTGTACAAAGAAATACAGTTTATGTATATACAAATGGAGTTTTGTGAGAAAAGTACTTTAAGGACTGCTATCGATGATGGTTTGTATAAGGATAAGGATAGAGTTTGGAGACTATTTAGAGAAACTGTTGAAGGTAAAATGGTGTTATCTAATTTTTGGTTCTATTTTAGTATTACAGGACTCAACATGACTTTTTGTGCCTTTTTGGCAAGTTTTCGAGTTATTTTCGAATATACGAGACAAATATATAAGAATATATGAGACATATGAGACAAAATTTGACGTTGCAAAGTTGATTAGTACCAACTAGACAGATAAAAAACCACTAAATATTTAGATTTCTTACATAAAATATAATTCTCTTCAAGTTTTATTTGAAAGATTTTTCAAAATTCCCAATAGTTTTCAAGTTATTTTCGCATTTCTGAGATAAAAAATGTAAAATAAAATATGTTTTTTATTATTACCAATCTACCAAAGTAGAGAGGATGTGGATATTTTATCATCATTTTGGCGCACGATGAACAAAAATAATAATAAGCCCATGCACAAGAAAATGTTGTTTCTTATAGTTGTGTTATTAATAATTTTTAGGATTGGATCATATTCACCAGCAAGGGATGATTCACAGGGATTTAAAACCAATGAACATTTTCTTGGATCTTAACGATCACGTCAAAATTGGAGATTTCGGCTTGGCGACTAAAAATATGCTGCATAAACCTAACGATCCCATGTCCAAAAGTTATTGCGGTAATGCATAGTTTATTATCAACATTCAAAAATAACGCGGCGATTTATAATTTCTTATACTATTTTCATCCGTTTCTTCTATTTTTCTGCAAGTTTTTCTTTTATATTTATTCAAAGAAATTTCTCTTTCCAGTCTAAATTTATGAATATCGGTTGAAAATGTCTCGGAAGATCATAAAAACGATTCAATTTGTTCATCGCTGTGTTCAGATGATTTTCCAAATTTTGATCTTTTTAACAAAATTGTACGTTTCTCTGCTCATTTTGGGATGCCGAATCGACTGCTAAAAACTAGCAATCGCTGCGACAATCCGTTCAAAAGTTATTGCATTGAAAAATCGGCGGAAAATGCAAGAAAATTTTGCTAAAATCGACATTTATAGAGTTATAGAAAAAAGTAAATAATTTTCTGAAAACATTTTGCAATTGGTTTCCTTTCATGAAATATGACTGGATAAAACTGTGCAAAATTTCAGACATAAACAAAATGTATGCACAAAACTTATCAATAGTTTAGTTTAAGTTTGGAAACATTACAAGCATATTAGTTGATTAATTTGACTGATTTACATACATTAGATGTTGCATGTTTATTGTTATCCAGTATATATGGGAAAACGCCTGGTATTACCTGGAGTTATTATTTAACTTTGCAGAAACATTTTATATTTGAAAAATGTTTTAGAAGATAAATATTGTATAAAATATACACACAACAAACGCCATTTGTAAATTTAAAAATTATTAATGAAACAGAAATGTTCATTTCTATCTTAGTGTTTACAAACAAATATTAATTGAATTACTTATTATTTCCTTTTTCTCAATATTTGAAATATTTTCACCATGAAATCATTTTTTTAGATAACGACAGATCGCATGAAACCGGCGATCCGAGTATGACTGGACACATTGGAACCGCTCTTTACGTAGCTCCAGAACTAACATCAACCGACAAAGCAGTTTACAATAGGAAGGTGGATATTTACAGTTTAGGTATAAATATTATCTTAATAGTCTTGTTCAGTGTTTTAATTATCCTTTAAAGGTATAATATTCTTTGAAATGAGTTACAATCCACTGGAAACAACGATGGAAAGGATCAATGTCATAACCAGACTGAGGTCTGATAAAACGGTCTTGCCGGGGGATTTTCTGGAGAAGGGATCGAGCAATCAAGAGATAATAATAAGGTAATTTTATAATTAGGGGTTTATTGGACAACCACGGGCGGTTGTAATGAAATTGGTGAACTTCAGTAATTTTAATTATTGCTAGAGGCTGACGTCGAATCGAGACGGGGTTAATTGATTTTTTGTAATTGCCAAAGAATGATTTTTTTTTTAATTGCCAAAGGGTTTAGAAATCGTCTGATCCAGACTCGTTTTTTGACGAAGGAATCGCAACATGCCAACAATTTATATTCTAATTTCTAATTCACGACAAAAAGTCGAGGAAGCAAAACAAATTCTTTTATTCAAGTTTTACAAATAATTTTCAGATGGTTGTTGAATCAAAACGCGTCGCAAAGGCCGAGTTCGCAAGAACTGCTGGAATCCCATTACATTCCACCGCCGGTTATAGAAGAGCGAGAGCTTCATGAACTGGTGCGACACACGCTGAGCAATCCCCAGCTGAAAGCATATAAGTACCTCGTAGAATCCTGCTTCAAACAGCCCGTTACTGCTGCACAGGACATAACTTACGACAGGGATGTGTCCGCTGCCAACACCATTAAAAATGTACAAATGTATAACCACATCAAAGAGAGCATCGTCAAGGTAAGATCGTGTTAATTATCGTGTAATTTTTATACGCAATATCAAAATAAAAGCAAATATGTTAAGAAACAGATAGGAATGTGTATACCAGGAAGGGTAAAAAACGAGGAATTGGCATACTAGCCCAGTGGTCGGAAAACTTCTTTTATCAAGTAAATATTAACTTTGAATATTCAAACCTCATCGCTGGATCTACTAGACATTTGCAGCAAAACAAAACTATGCAGACAAGACTAGATAGCCGAGACTAGACAGATAAGACTAAACACACAAGACTTTTTTTATGGGGACGTAGTAAGCACTAGAGTTAATTTGTCAAGTGGCCCCCTTGGAATTCACGGACTTCCCGGTACCGCTTTTCGCATGTCGTCAGGATGCCGTTGTATTTGTTATGTCATGCATTTGTTGCCTTACATCTCCCATTTCAGGGGAGTCAGGGATTTTGTTAGTTTGGGTTGTTCCTGGCTTTCTGTCCGTTGCTGTCCAGTTGTCTTCCGACTTTAGCATGACCTCCAACCGTGTCTTCCTAGTTCTGTTTTTGTTTTCGCTGTCCAGTCGTCCCTCCCCGGAATACAGCTTTCACATTCGAAGACCCTGTGCGCCGCACTGTCCGTTTGTCCACAGAAGACACACAAACTGTCGGAGGTCCTGCCGATATTGTGTAGGTACTCTCTGAGCATAATATCTTTCTCTTATTACTTTTTGGTCCGCCGACATTGGGCAGCATCTTTTCCAGTGCTGCTGTTACCTTGAGGGCTTTCGTCGCTGTTCGCATGATGTGGTGTAAAACATATCAATAATCACACCAAGATATTTAACTGCCTCCTTGGGTGTTATGGTTATGCCTCTGACCTTAAATACTATCGACCCTACATGCCTCATTCCGGTCAGTAGAACAGCTTCCGTTTTTTCAGGGGCCTGCCTTAAGCGCTTTTTCTCTGAAATAGCTGATTTGGAAATTAGCTATTTTAATGGCTTCTGGCGGCAGTCCGTCTAGACCAGGGGTTTTGCCACTTGAATATGAATACTGGCGCTTATAAGTTCTTCCATGGAAAAAAAATTAGTTATCGGATTTACTAGCGGTTTTTCCATCCTCGGTTCTTCTACTAACTCCTTGGGTTTTTCCATGCTGATTTGAAGGTTTGGATGTTTTATTTTCAGGTGACTAGTGACTAGTGGCAATCGCATATGCGTCCCCCATACATTTTGGTACAGCTTCTCACAGGGCTCGCGCCATTGTTTTCTTTTGGAGATATTTATTTCTCTCCGTAGCGTTTTTTTGAGTGGGCATATATGCTTTTCAGAAGTGTTAAAGTGTCGATGTCACTATTTTTTTACACAGTCTCTGATATTTGCGCCTTGCGGTTATGCGGTTACTGGTAATGTCACTGTTCCACCAGTACACGTTTTTTCTCCCCCTTGATACTTCTTTACGTGACAGAGTGGCATTGCAAGTTATGGTAAGCGCTTTTATCAGCGCTTATTATTATGGTAAGCGCCTCATCAGTATCAATATCCTGGCGTTTTTGGATTTATATTGCTAAATACTTTTTCCATCTTGTTTGCAAATGTTAATCTATCTTCCTTGTTGACCATCCCTGGCACCTCTGGCGCTGAAGGGGTAGATGGCGTTGGTTTTTCTCCAACACGATATAGATGTATTTATGATCGCTTAGCGATTCACGGTCCAAGACTTCCCAGCTTCTAAATTTCCCTGTAAGTTCTCCCGTAGTGAGGGCGATTTCTAGAATAGAATGAGACCTGAGGCCTGAGGCCAACATGAGGCCACGTTCGAAAGTGGGTGTATCACCCTAATTGTATACATGTAGATCGAGTTCAGCCACCCAGTCCATGACGCTATCACTACGGTTGTCCATTAATGGACATCCCCAATATGGAGATTTCTCATTAAAGTTTCCTCCAATTAAGACTTTTTTGTCCTCTTATTTGGTAACTGAGCTCGGCCAGTGTTTTTTTTAAGATTATGTAGGCTATCATTTGGTGATAGATAGCAGCTAAAAATTACATTCTGATGTAACTTAATCCATACGAATCCAAACCCTCACCCACTGCCAAGTACCAACGTGCTTTGGATCATCGTTTTTATTGCACACCTTTTTTGTCGTCTGTGTACTATCCCTCCTGTGTTCGAATTTTGTTGGAGTCACTTAGCATAATAATATCTATTTTCAGATCATGTGTTGTGGCATTAAGGAGGTCATGCGCCGCCCGATATCTCTTCGCATTTAATTGGAGTATTTTAAGCTCTGCGAAATGACTTGTTTGCGCGTCGCCTCCGTCAGCGCCTTTTGGAAGGACACATTCCGGAGTTTACTCGAGGCCCTTTAATTTTGCAAATGAGACAGAATTCTTCATTGTTGCATTCCTTGGCAATGTGGTCATCTTTTCCGCTTCTTAGGCACAGATTTTGTTTATTTGGTCCCTTGCATTCTTTTGGGATATGCCCAGTTTACCAGTATCTATGGCATTTGGGATGTTTATGCTCGCCCTTACTCTGCATTTTACCAATCCGATTCGAATCTTTTTCTGCTGGAGTAGCTTTGGGGCTTGGGCTTTTGGGAAATCCACTGTTGCTATTTGGTTTTCACCGTAGCATGGTCTCAAATTTCTTACCTCCACGTTAATGCCTTGTTCTCCAATATGTCCCTTTATCGCTTTCTCTATTTCATCCACTGTGGTCACAGCATCTATTTGTTTGACGTGAAGTATTAAATTTGCTGTCTTAAATTGGACGTCGGCTGTTGGGCTTTTTTCGCTATTTTCTCTTTTATTTCCCGAGCTTGGCCACCTTTCACCCAATTCACACAATTGTGATTTTTACGTCAGCTTCATTTCTGTCCATTCTGAGTAGGTCGGTATATGTGCGTCCTTCATGATTATTGCCTCTGTGTTTTTTCTTGAGAATCTATTCTGTTTTTGTGTTCATGCCCTTATGTACAACTTTTGTCCATTGATTGTCCTTCTTTTCAGTTATTGATTCCCTGGCTTTCGCAGCGTAGGGAATACGTTTATAGATCCTGATCGCCGTATCTGTATTTGCAAAAGTGATCTCTATTGCCTTTTTTTACTGTTAGCCAGTTTTTGGTAGTAGGTTGATAGAAAGTAATTTTTTTCGTTCCATTTTGTTTTGACAAGGCTACCAGTTACTGCAGGCAACTAAATATTGCTTGTAAGTCCTTGGATTCTTCTATATTTGTCTTTCCTGTGACCAGTTGGTAGATGTATCCATCGTTATTAATAATGTCACCATTTACAGAAGATGCTCCGATTGTATGTTTCAGATACGCCACTGCCCCCACTGCAATGTCTTGCTTCGACACTTCTATTGATATTGTATATGCCAATATTAAAGTTTCGGCACTTAGGAGTGCCTCCTACATCTGGCGTTAAGTCTTCTGAAATGCACCAGGTTAGGTCCCATTCCGTGGGTGTTTGAAGTGCATTTCCATGCCATTCTATTGCCTTACGATAGACAGACAAGACTAGACTGACAAGACTGGACACACAAGACTAGACAGACAAGACTAGACCGACAAGACTCACTAAACCCCCTATTCCACCTTGGCTTTAGTATGCGCCACCCTGGTATCGCATATTTTGCATTCATTCAGGGTGGGCAGCCCGGACGGTTTACTGAAAAACCGCCCTAGTTGTTGTCTCCCCGACCAGGAATCGAACCCGGGTCTCCCGCATTGAAAGGCGCGTATGTTGTCAACTACACCACCGAGGACAGAGACCGACAAGACTAGACAGACAAAACTAGACAGAGAAGACTAGACAGGCAAGACTAGACAGATAACACTTTTTTTTAAATTTTGGTTTGGTGGAATCTCTCTCTAAACCGCATAATAGTATGCGCCACCCCGATATCGTGTATTTTGCATTCCTTAAGGGTGGGCAGCCCAGACGGTTAGTACAGCCCTGGTTGAAATTGTCTCGTCGGCGTGGAATTGAATCCTGGTCTCCCGCCTGCCAGACCGGTATGTTGTTCACTACACTACCGAGGAGGACAGGCAAGACAAGACTAGACAGACAAGACTAGACAGACAAGACTAGACAGACAAGACTAGACAGACAAGACTAGACAGACAAGACTAGACAGACAAGACTAGACAGACAAGACTAGACAGACAAGACTAGACAGACAAGACTAGACAGACAAGACTAGACAGACAAGACTAGACAGACAAGACTAGACAGACAAGACTAGACAGACAAGACTAGACAGACAAGACTAGACAGACAAGACTAGACAGACAAGACTAGACAGACAAGACTAGACAGACAAGACTAGACAGACAAGACTAGACAGACAAGACTAGACAGACAAGACTAGACAGACAAGACTAGACAGACAAGACTAGACAGACAAGACTAGACAGACAAGACTAGACAGACAAGACTAGACAGACAAGACTAGACAGACAAGACTAGACAGACAAGACTAGACAGACAAGACTAGACAGACAAGACTAGACAGACAAGACTAGACAGACAAGACTAGACAGACAAGACTAGACAGACAAGACTAGACAGACAAGACTAGACAGACAAGACTAGACAGACAAGACTAGACAGACAAGACTAGACAGACAAGACTAGACAGACAAGACTAGACAGACAAGACTAGACAGACAAGACTAGACAGACAAGACTAGACAGACAAGACTAGACAGACAAGACTAGACAGACAAGACTAGACAGACAAGACTAGACAGACAAGACTAGACAGACAAGACTAGACAGACAAGACTAGACAGACAAGACTAGACAGACAAGACTAGACAGACAAGACTAGACAGACAAGACTAGACAGACAAGACTAGACAGACAAGACTAGACAGACAAGACTAGACAGACAAGACTAGACAGACAAGACTAGACAGACAAGACTAGACAGACAAGACTAGACAGACAAGACTAGACAGACAAGACTAGACAGACAAGACTAGACAGACAAGACTAGACAGACAAGACTAGACAGACAAGACTAGACAGACAAGACTAGACAGACAAGACTAGACAGACAAGACTAGACAGACAAGACTAGACAGACAAGACTAGACAGACAAGACTAGACAGACAAGACTAGACAGACAAGACTAGACAGACAAGACTAGACAGACAAGACTAGACAGACAAGACTAGACAGACAAGACTAGACAGACAAGACTAGACAGACAAGACTAGACAGACAAGACTAGACAGACAAGACTAGACAGACAAGACTAGACAGACAAGACTAGACAGACAAGACTAGACAGACAAGACTAGACAGACAAGACTAGACAGACAAGACTAGACAGACAAGACTAGACAGACAAGACTAGACAGACAAGACTAGACAGACAAGACTAGACAGACAAGACTAGACAGACAAGACTAGACAGACAAGACTAGACAGACAAGACTAGACAGACAAGACTAGACAGACAAGACTAGACAGACAAGACTAGACAGACAAGACTAGACAGACAAGACTAGACAGACAAGACTAGACAGACAAGACTAGACAGACAAGACTAGACAGACAAGACTAGACAGACAAGACTAGACAGACAAGACTAGACAGACAAGACTAGACAGACAAGACTAGACAGACAAGACTAGACAGACAAGACTAGACAGACAAGACTAGACAGACAAGACTAGACAGACAAGACTAGACAGACAAGACTAGACAGACAAGACTAGACAGACAAGACTAGACAGACAAGACTAGACAGACAAGACTAGACAGACAAGACTAGACAGACAAGACTAGACAGACAAGACTAGACAGACAAGACTAGACAGACAAGACTAGACAGACAAGACTAGACAGACAAGACTAGACAGACAAGACTAGACAGACAAGACTAGACAGACAAGACTAGACAGACAAGACTAGACAGACAAGACTAGACAGACAAGACTAGACAGACAAGACTAGACAGACAAGACTAGACAGACAAGACTAGACAGACAAGACTAGACAGACAAGACTAGACAGACAAGACTAGACAGACAAGACTAGACAGACAAGACTAGACAGACAAGACTAGACAGACAAGACTAGACAGACAAGACTAGACAGACAAGACTAGACAGACAAGACTAGACAGACAAGACTAGACAGACAAGACTAGACAGACAAGACTAGACAGACAAGACTAGACAGACAAGACTAGACAGACAAGACTAGACAGACAAGACTAGACAGACAAGACTAGACAGACAAGACTAGACAGACAAGACTAGACAGACAAGACTAGACAGACAAGACTAGACAGACAAGACTAGACAGACAAGACTAGACAGACAAGACTAGACAGACAAGACTAGACAGACAAGACTAGACAGACAAGACTAGACAGACAAGACTAGACAGACAAGACTAGACAGACAAGACTAGACAGACAAGACTAGACAGACAAGACTAGACAGACAAGACTAGACAGACAAGACTAGACAGACAAGACTAGACAGACAAGACTAGACAGACAAGACTAGACAGACAAGACTAGACAGACAAGACTAGACAGACAAGACTAGACAGACAAGACTAGACAGACAAGACTAGACAGACAAGACTAGACAGACAAGACTAGACAGACAAGACTAGACAGACAAGACTAGACAGACAAGACTAGACAGACAAGACTAGACAGACAAGACTAGACAGACAAGACTAGACAGACAAGACTAGACAGACAAGACTAGACAGACAAGACTAGACAGACAAGACTAGACAGACAAGACTAGACAGACAAGACTAGACAGACAAGACTAGACAGACAAGACTAGACAGACAAGACTAGACAGACAAGACTAGACAGACAAGACTAGACAGACAAGACTAGACAGACAAGACTAGACAGACAAGACTAGACAGACAAGACTAGACAGACAAGACTAGACAGACAAGACTAGACAGACAAGACTAGACAGACAAGACTAGACAGACAAGACTAGACAGACAAGACTAGACAGACAAGACTAGACAGACAAGACTAGACAGACAAGACTAGACAGACAAGACTAGACAGACAAGACTAGACAGACAAGACTAGACAGACAAGACTAGACAGACAAGACTAGACAGACAAGACTAGACAGACAAGACTAGACAGACAAGACTAGACAGACAAGACTAGACAGACAAGACTAGACAGACAAGACTAGACAGACAAGACTAGACAGACAAGACTAGACAGACAAGACTAGACAGACAAGACTAGACAGACAAGACTAGACAGACAAGACTAGACAGACAAGACTAGACAGACAAGACTAGACAGACAAGACTAGACAGACAAGACTAGACAGACAAGACTAGACAGACAAGACTAGACAGACAAGACTAGACAGACAAGACTAGACAGACAAGACTAGACAGACAAGACTAGACAGACAAGACTAGACAGACAAGACTAGACAGACAAGACTAGACAGACAAGACTAGACAGACAAGACTAGACAGACAAGACTAGACAGACAAGACTAGACAGACAAGACTAGACAGACAAGACTAGACAGACAAGACTAGACAGACAAGACTAGACAGACAAGACTAGACAGACAAGACTAGACAGACAAGACTAGACAGACAAGACTAGACAGACAAGACTAGACAGACAAGACTAGACAGACAAGACTAGACAGACAAGACTAGACAGACAAGACTAGACAGACAAGACTAGACAGACAAGACTAGACAGACAAGACTAGACAGACAAGACTAGACAGACAAGACTAGACAGACAAGACTAGACAGACAAGACTAGACAGACAAGACTAGACAGACAAGACTAGACAGACAAGACTAGACAGACAAGACTAGACAGACAAGACTAGACAGACAAGACTAGACAGACAAGACTAGACAGACAAGACTAGACAGACAAGACTAGACAGACAAGACTAGACAGACAAGACTAGACAGACAAGACTAGACAGACAAGACTAGACAGACAAGACTAGACAGACAAGACTAGACAGACAAGACTAGACAGACAAGACTAGACAGACAAGACTAGACAGACAAGACTAGACAGACAAGACTAGACAGACAAGACTAGACAGACAAGACTAGACAGACAAGACTAGACAGACAAGACTAGACAGACAAGACTAGACAGACAAGACTAGACAGACAAGACTAGACAGACAAGACTAGACAGACAAGACTAGACAGACAAGACTAGACAGACAAGACTAGACAGACAAGACTAGACAGACAAGACTAGACAGACAAGACTAGACAGACAAGACTAGACAGACAAGACTAGACAGACAAGACTAGACAGACAAGACTAGACAGACAAGACTAGACAGACAAGACTAGACAGACAAGACTAGACAGACAAGACTAGACAGACAAGACTAGACAGACAAGACTAGACAGACAAGACTAGACAGACAAGACTAGACAGACAAGACTAGACAGACAAGACTAGACAGACAAGACTAGACAGACAAGACTAGACAGACAAGACTAGACAGACAAGACTAGACAGACAAGACTAGACAGACAAGACTAGACAGACAAGACTAGACAGACAAGACTAGACAGACAAGACTAGACAGACAAGACTAGACAGACAAGACTAGACAGACAAGACTAGACAGACAAGACTAGACAGACAAGACTAGACAGACAAGACTAGACAGACAAGACTAGACAGACAAGACTAGACAGACAAGACTAGACAGACAAGACTAGACAGACAAGACTAGACAGACAAGACTAGACAGACAAGACTAGACAGACAAGACTAGACAGACAAGACTAGACAGACAAGACTAGACAGACAAGACTAGACAGACAAGACTAGACAGACAAGACTAGACAGACAAGACTAGACAGACAAGACTAGACAGACAAGACTAGACAGACAAGACTAGACAGACAAGACTAGACAGACAAGACTAGACAGACAAGACTAGACAGACAAGACTAGACAGACAAGACTAGACAGACAAGACTAGACAGACAAGACTAGACAGACAAGACTAGACAGACAAGACTAGACAGACAAGACTAGACAGACAAGACTAGACAGACAAGACTAGACAGACAAGACTAGACAGACAAGACTAGACAGACAAGACTAGACAGACAAGACTAGACAGACAAGACTAGACAGACAAGACTAGACAGACAAGACTAGACAGACAAGACTAGACAGACAAGACTAGACAGACAAGACTAGACAGACAAGACTAGACAGACAAGACTAGACAGACAAGACTAGACAGACAAGACTAGACAGACAAGACTAGACAGACAAGACTAGACAGACAAGACTAGACAGACAAGACTAGACAGACAAGACTAGACAGACAAGACTAGACAGACAAGACTAGACAGACAAGACTAGACAGACAAGACTAGACAGACAAGACTAGACAGACAAGACTAGACAGACAAGACTAGACAGACAAGACTAGACAGACAAGACTAGACAGACAAGACTAGACAGACAAGACTAGACAGACAAGACTAGACAGACAAGACTAGACAGACAAGACTAGACAGACAAGACTAGACAGACAAGACTAGACAGACAAGACTAGACAGACAAGACTAGACAGACAAGACTAGACAGACAAGACTAGACAGACAAGACTAGACAGACAAGACTAGACAGACAAGACTAGACAGACAAGACTAGACAGACAAGACTAGACAGACAAGACTAGACAGACAAGACTAGACAGACAAGACTAGACAGACAAGACTAGACAGACAAGACTAGACAGACAAGACTAGACAGACAAGACTAGACAGACAAGACTAGACAGACAAGACTAGACAGACAAGACTAGACAGACAAGACTAGACAGACAAGACTAGACAGACAAGACTAGACAGACAAGACTAGACAGACAAGACTAGACAGACAAGACTAGACAGACAAGACTAGACAGACAAGACTAGACAGACAAGACTAGACAGACAAGACTAGACAGACAAGACTAGACAGACAAGACTAGACAGACAAGACTAGACAGACAAGACTAGACAGACAAGACTAGACAGACAAGACTAGACAGACAAGACTAGACAGACAAGACTAGACAGACAAGACTAGACAGACAAGACTAGACAGACAAGACTAGACAGACAAGACTAGACAGACAAGACTAGACAGACAAGACTAGACAGACAAGACTAGACAGACAAGACTAGACAGACAAGACTAGACAGACAAGACTAGACAGACAAGACTAGACAGACAAGACTAGACAGACAAGACTAGACAGACAAGACTAGACAGACAAGACTAGACAGACAAGACTAGACAGACAAGACTAGACAGACAAGACTAGACAGACAAGACTAGACAGACAAGACTAGACAGACAAGACTAGACAGACAAGACTAGACAGACAAGACTAGACAGACAAGACTAGACAGACAAGACTAGACAGACAAGACTAGACAGACAAGACTAGACAGACAAGACTAGACAGACAAGACTAGACAGACAAGACTAGACAGACAAGACTAGACAGACAAGACTAGACAGACAAGACTAGACAGACAAGACTAGACAGACAAGACTAGACAGACAAGACTAGACAGACAAGACTAGACAGACAAGACTAGACAGACAAGACTAGACAGACAAGACTAGACAGACAAGACTAGACAGACAAGACTAGACAGACAAGACTAGACAGACAAGACTAGACAGACAAGACTAGACAGACAAGACTAGACAGACAAGACTAGACAGACAAGACTAGACAGACAAGACTAGACAGACAAGACTAGACAGACAAGACTAGACAGACAAGACTAGACAGACAAGACTAGACAGACAAGACTAGACAGACAAGACTAGACAGACAAGACTAGACAGACAAGACTAGACAGACAAGACTAGACAGACAAGACTAGACAGACAAGACTAGACAGACAAGACTAGACAGACAAGACTAGACAGACAAGACTAGACAGACAAGACTAGACAGACAAGACTAGACAGACAAGACTAGACAGACAAGACTAGACAGACAAGACTAGACAGACAAGACTAGACAGACAAGACTAGACAGACAAGACTAGACAGACAAGACTAGACAGACAAGACTAGACAGACAAGACTAGACAGACAAGACTAGACAGACAAGACTAGACAGACAAGACTAGACAGACAAGACTAGACAGACAAGACTAGACAGACAAGACTAGACAGACAAGACTAGACAGACAAGACTAGACAGACAAGACTAGACAGACAAGACTAGACAGACAAGACTAGACAGACAAGACTAGACAGACAAGACTAGACAGACAAGACTAGACAGACAAGACTAGACAGACAAGACTAGACAGACAAGACTAGACAGACAAGACTAGACAGACAAGACTAGACAGACAAGACTAGACAGACAAGACTAGACAGACAAGACTAGACAGACAAGACTAGACAGACAAGACTAGACAGACAAGACTAGACAGACAAGACTAGACAGACAAGACTAGACAGACAAGACTAGACAGACAAGACTAGACAGACAAGACTAGACAGACAAGACTAGACAGACAAGACTAGACAGACAAGACTAGACAGACAAGACTAGACAGACAAGACTAGACAGACAAGACTAGACAGACAAGACTAGACAGACAAGACTAGACAGACAAGACTAGACAGACAAGACTAGACAGACAAGACTAGACAGACAAGACTAGACAGACAAGACTAGACAGACAAGACTAGACAGACAAGACTAGACAGACAAGACTAGACAGACAAGACTAGACAGACAAGACTAGACAGACAAGACTAGACAGACAAGACTAGACAGACAAGACTAGACAGACAAGACTAGACAGACAAGACTAGACAGACAAGACTAGACAGACAAGACTAGACAGACAAGACTAGACAGACAAGACTAGACAGACAAGACTAGACAGACAAGACTAGACAGACAAGACTAGACAGACAAGACTAGACAGACAAGACTAGACAGACAAGACTAGACAGACAAGACTAGACAGACAAGACTAGACAGACAAGACTAGACAGACAAGACTAGACAGACAAGACTAGACAGACAAGACTAGACAGACAAGACTAGACAGACAAGACTAGACAGACAAGACTAGACAGACAAGACTAGACAGACAAGACTAGACAGACAAGACTAGACAGACAAGACTAGACAGACAAGACTAGACAGACAAGACTAGACAGACAAGACTAGACAGACAAGACTAGACAGACAAGACTAGACAGACAAGACTAGACAGACAAGACTAGACAGACAAGACTAGACAGACAAGACTAGACAGACAAGACTAGACAGACAAGACTAGACAGACAAGACTAGACAGACAAGACTAGACAGACAAGACTAGACAGACAAGACTAGACAGACAAGACTAGACAGACAAGACTAGACAGACAAGACTAGACAGACAAGACTAGACAGACAAGACTAGACAGACAAGACTAGACAGACAAGAAGACAAGACAGACAAGACTAGACAGACAAGACTAGACAGACAAGACTAGACAGACAAGACTAGACAGACAAGACTAGACAGACAAGACTAGACAGACAAGACTAGACAGACAAGACTAGACAGACAAGACTAGACAGACAAGACTAGACAGACAAGACTAGACAGACAAGACTAGACAGACAAGACTAGACAGACAAGACTAGACAGACAAGACTAGACAGACAAGACTAGACAGACAAGACTAGACAGACAAGACTAGACAGACAAGACTAGACAGACAAGACTAGACAGACAAGACTAGACAGACAAGACTAGACAGACAAGACTAGACAGACAAGACTAGACAGACAAGACTAGACAGACAAGACTAGACAGACAAGACTAGACAGACAAGACTAGACAGACAAGACTAGACAGACAAGACTAGACAGACAAGACTAGACAGACAAGACTAGACAGACAAGACTAGACAGACAAGACTAGACAGACAAGACTAGACAGACAAGACTAGACAGACAAGACTAGACAGACAAGACTAGACAGACAAGACTAGACAGACAAGACTAGACAGACAAGACTAGACAGACAAGACTAGACAGACAAGACTAGACAGACAAGACTAGACAGACAAGACTAGACAGACAAGACTAGACAGACAAGACTAGACAGACAAGACTAGACAGACAAGACTAGACAGACAAGACTAGACAGACAAGACTAGACAGACAAGACTAGACAGACAAGACTAGACAGACAAGACTAGACAGACAAGACTAGACAGACAAGACTAGACAGACAAGACTAGACAGACAAGACTAGACAGACAAGACTAGACAGACAAGACTAGACAGACAAGACTAGACAGACAAGACTAGACAGACAAGACTAGACAGACAAGACTAGACAGACAAGACTAGACAGACAAGACTAGACAGACAAGACTAGACAGACAAGACTAGACAGACAAGACTAGACAGACAAGACTAGACAGACAAGACTAGACAGACAAGACTAGACAGACAAGACTAGACAGACAAGACTAGACAGACAAGACTAGACAGACAAGACTAGACAGACAAGACTAGACAGACAAGACTAGACAGACAAGACTAGACAGACAAGACTAGACAGACAAGACTAGACAGACAAGACTAGACAGACAAGACTAGACAGACAAGACTAGACAGACAAGACTAGACAGACAAGACTAGACAGACAAGACTAGACAGACAAGACTAGACAGACAAGACTAGACAGACAAGACTAGACAGACAAGACTAGACAGACAAGACTAGACAGACAAGACTAGACAGACAAGACTAGACAGACAAGACTAGACAGACAAGACTAGACAGACAAGACTAGACAGACAAGACTAGACAGACAAGACTAGACAGACAAGACTAGACAGACAAGACTAGACAGACAAGACTAGACAGACAAGACTAGACAGACAAGACTAGACAGACAAGACTAGACAGACAAGACTAGACAGACAAGACTAGACAGACAAGACTAGACAGACAAGACTAGACAGACAAGACTAGACAGACAAGACTAGACAGACAAGACTAGACAGACAAGACTAGACAGACAAGACTAGACAGACAAGACTAGACAGACAAGACTAGACAGACAAGACTAGACAGACAAGACTAGACAGACAAGACTAGACAGACAAGACTAGACAGACAAGACTAGACAGACAAGACTAGACAGACAAGACTAGACAGACAAGACTAGACAGACAAGACTAGACAGACAAGACTAGACAGACAAGACTAGACAGACAAGACTAGACAGACAAGACTAGACAGACAAGACTAGACAGACAAGACTAGACAGACAAGACTAGACAGACAAGACTAGACAGACAAGACTAGACAGACAAGACTAGACAGACAAGACTAGACAGACAAGACTAGACAGACAAGACTAGACAGACAAGACTAGACAGACAAGACTAGACAGACAAGACTAGACAGACAAGACTAGACAGACAAGACTAGACAGACAAGACTAGACAGACAAGACTAGACAGACAAGACTAGACAGACAAGACTAGACAGACAAGACTAGACAGACAAGACTAGACAGACAAGACTAGACAGACAAGACTAGACAGACAAGACTAGACAGACAAGACTAGACAGACAAGACTAGACAGACAAGACTAGACAGACAAGACTAGACAGACAAGACTAGACAGACAAGACTAGACAGACAAGACTAGACAGACAAGACTAGACAGACAAGACTAGACAGACAAGACTAGACAGACAAGACTAGACAGACAAGACTAGACAGACAAGACTAGACAGACAAGACTAGACAGACCAGACTAGACAGACAAGACTA